>CAJRST010005557.1:3451256-3519346 GCA_907169785.1 Menidia menidia | reverse complement strand
GATAGATAGATAGATAGATAGATAGATAGATAGATAGATAGATAGATTTAATGCAATTAATGTCAATAATGACAATCCCCATCACCCTCTGTCCTCCTTTACCCAATTGAGGAGTTGTTGTCTGATGGCGTGTGGGACAAATGAGTTTTTCAGTCTGTTGGTCCTGCTCTTGGGAAGAAGCAGTCTGTCACTGAACAGGCTTTTCTGGTCACCTAGGGTGAGTGGCATTGTCCATTGTCCATCATCGGCATCGTAAATGATGCTCAGTACTTTGTCCTTTTCTCTGCCACCATCACAACCGAATCCAAGTTTCATGGCGACTACTGTGCCGGACCGCCTGATCAGTTTGTCCAACCTGGAAGTTTCTTTCTTGGACATCCTGCTCCCCCAGCACACGACGATGTAAAATAAGACACTGGCATCCACAGACTGGTAAAACATCCCTCAGGAGTTTCCTGCAGATGTTGAATGACCGTAGCCTTCTCAGGAAATGCAACCTGCTCTTACCTTTCCTGTACAGGTGTTCAGTGTTCACAGTCCAGTCCGACCACAGCCCTAAGTACTCTTAGTAATCCACCTCAACTCCCTCTATCTATTGATCGTAACCTTGATCGGAGCTTCCTGAAGTCAATGTCTAGCTTTTTGGTTTCCGAGGCGTTGAGCTGCAGATGGCTCCTATAGCACCAAGCGGCAAAGTACCTCACCAGGTTGCATAACTCCTCCTCTCCGTCATCCCTGATGCACCCCACAATGGCTGTGTCATCTGCAAACTTCTGTATGTGACACAACTCCGAATTATGGAAGAAGTCGACGGTGTACAGCAGGGGTGTCAAACTCCAGTCCTCGAGGGCCGCTGTCCTGCAGGTTTCAGAGGTAACCCTTTTTCAACACACCTGATTCACATGAAAGGGTCATTAGACAGGTGCAAAACTCAACAATGTCCAGAGGAGATCCAATTGAATAAGAATCAGGTGTGCAGAAGCAGGAAAATGTCTAAAACCTGCAGGACAGCGGCCCTCGAGGACTGGATTCTGACACCCCTGGTGTACAGGATGAAGAGG
This sequence comes from Menidia menidia, assembly GCA_907169785.1. Lineage (NCBI taxonomy): Eukaryota > Metazoa > Chordata > Actinopteri > Atheriniformes > Atherinopsidae > Menidia > Menidia menidia. The sequence goes on along the minus strand of CAJRST010005557.1, from coordinate 3,518,285 downwards.
AGGGGGGCCGGAACCGCTCCCTGCGGTGCTCCCGTGCTGGTGCTCCCGTGCTGGTGCTCCCGTGCTGGTGATCAGTGTAAGACGTGGTGTTCTTCAGCTTGACATACTGCGGTCTGTCGGTGAGGGAGCTAGAGATCCAGTTGACCAGGCAGGGGTCCACTTGGATCCTGTTTAGTTTGTCCTGAAGCATGTGGGGCTGGATGGTGTGGAAAACACTTGAGAAATCCAAGGACAGGATCCTCACAGTGCCATTGCCCTTGTCCAGTTGCGAGTGAGCTCGGTGTAGCAGGTCTACCTGCATGGCGTCCTCAACATGACACCTGTCCGGTATGCAAACTGGTGTCTGTCCTGTTCGTGTTGGGGTCTGAGGAGGCTGAGAAAGCCACCACAGCATGTTCACAAGATGCAACATGAGTGTTTCTGGTCAAAAGTCATTCAGCTCGCTCGGCCGGTTCGTCTTTGGCACTGGAAGGATGCATGATTTCTGCCAGAGGGTGGGCACTCTCCCCAGCTGGGGGCTGCGGTTGAAGATCTGTTGGAGTGGTTCGCCCAGTTCAGCAGCGCAGGTCCTCAGAAGGTGAGGACACACCTTGTTTTGGTGTACAGGACATGTACAGGTCTGCGTTCAACTGTGAAGGCAGATGGAACCAGCATAAAAACAAATATATATTGCTTCTTAAATTTGCACAAAAAATCTATCGTAATAAGAAGCTGTGGCTTTTACAGGAAGTTATTGGTAGGTGTAGTGAGACAGATGTTTGTTTGGAAACTGAAACACTGACAACACTTCAGAAAGTCCCTCTGACAAGTCATTAAAGTTGTGGTGAGATGTAAATGCATATGTTTATATTGATAAATGTTCTCTAGTAGGTGTTTGTTAGAAGCCAAAATATGCTCACTACACCACTGTGCTGCCCATGATAACAATAAAACAAAAAAAATTGTGGATAATCATGGGGATGATTTGGATTATCCCTATTACTTAAAATCAGGTCTCTACAATCTCAGATGAGGAACAACAAAAATAGTATAAAGTGCACTGAGTGGAGGGAACTTTAACAGAAGCTATGCAAAAGAATTTTGCAAGACTAAACGCAATCTGATTCAGAAATGTACAGAGCCATCTTTAGTAGCAATTAATTGAAGAAATTAATTTCTATATGACATTATCACAGTAAAATTATCTACAATATGTTGAATTTTAATTAAAACAGAATATAACTTTATAAATGCTTGATCAATAAATCAATACAAACTTCCTCGTTTTATTTGGGAAGGTTGAAATGAATGCCTTCAAAATGTTTTTTACAAAATAAAACACAGAAAGAAAAGAGACGCAAAAAAATGGGGCATGCTTTTTACTGTTTTACATAACCTTTCCCTTTAACAATACTCAGTTAAACTTGGTGTGGTTGGTATTCTTTTCCCTATTTGAATTATGTGCAACGTAGTCACCAAACAGTCCAAGGTCTCAAGTTCATATTTTGAACTGCATATTGTTCTACTACACCTTTTTTAGTGTGTGGACTGCAGACAGGCCAGATTACTATCCATACTGTTATACCACAAAGTGCCCACAGTATGTGGTTTAACATTGACTTGTTGAAATAACAATAACATAATCAAACAATATAGATTACATCCTCAGATTTTTTGTTAACATGCACTGTGTCCTCAACTTTAACATGTAGAAATATTTTAGCTTTTTTACTGATCTTAGTATTTTTTTATTTAATCAAAGCAAAATTAATTATTTTAGCAGTGTGACATAGTATGTTGAGGAACAGTAATTTTCCTGATATGATAAGTCAGTTGAGGCGCTTTCTCGATCAAATATGAAATGTGCCTTCATGCCTGAATTTTTTTCCCTTAACAGACCGATAAACGTATTAATCTATCACCTTTTTCAAAATACAGTAACTAAGTATATATACTGTATTTCATTACATTGCTGGAATTCATCACAAAAATAGCAGCTGTTTTTTCTCAGAATAAACAACAACGACCCAGCCTGTTGGCCAGGATATAAAGAGACATCACACAAGTACTGAAAAATCAGGATTTTAATTCTAATACAGTAATCATACCAACAGCTTCACAGGCACTTAGACTCATTAAAATCTGCTTAATATCAACAGACTGTGATTACATAGAGCAGCATAGACTTGTTGCATTACAATTAAGTTTTATGAGCTAAAGGACTAAAAAAAGGCTCCGTTACTAGCCATGATATGAACTGAAGGGACACATTACTTAGACAAGAATTCTGTGACTGAAACATACCCATATTTGTTCCTTAGTATGTATACAAAAAAACTATGTTTATCTTGTTTGGTTGTATTTCATTGGTGCCAGGATCACACTGACCAGCACAATACTGATTATAAGACAGGGTTTTAGCAGCACATGCACAGTGAGTTGATCATTTTTAATAACTGATAGAGATTTGTGTTAGTTATCACTGGTTGCAATAGCAAAACACTGGCGGTCTTTGAACGTCAGTAAAACATTAGGCCACCATTCCTAAACCATCACCATGAACAAAATCTGGGACTACTCAAAGTCTTTGTGCTATTTATCTGATTTAAACTATGTACAAAACGAAAGCTTCATATTAGAAATAAAAACATGTGCAATTGAAGAAAACCCTAACGTCAAGTGGACCGAGTATGTATGGGTTTTTATGTTTTAAATGCACATGGGGCACTGAAATGGACACTGGTACCTCATGCAATAGAATTTTTAAAATGTCCACAATGATATACTTTTAGTGTGTGGTTGTTTGGCTCTGTGTGGCCCAGCAATAGACTGGTGACCGGTCCAGGGTACACCCCACTTCTTGCCAGTTTTCATCTGGGATGGGCTCCATCTCCCCTCGTGAATAAAAACTATAGATAATGGATGGATAGATGACCGTTAAAGAGGAGCTGAGACAGATAAATCAAGTGGTTGAATAAGTGGGATAGAGAAAAGGGATGAGATAGTAGTGAATATTAAAACAGGATGAATGTTGCAAGCAAAGTTTAATGTTTTTGGATTCTGTTGACACATGTCAACATATGTTCACATTGTAAAATACGGTATCTATTAAGTAAGACAACTAATGATTTGCAGCCACAAGTTCTGGACACCTCAGTCTGATTAAAGTTCTGTAGTGTGGCCTGAAATCTGTATTTAGTGGAAAAATGTAAACCTTAATGAAATTTAACAAAATTCTTCTTCAACAGTGGCAGAAAACAATTATATCCAAGGCACAGATGCCCTGCGCCACTATTTACTTATTAGATATGCTGACCAAATTTCTATTCTGCTTATAATGAAAATGTAAAATATCATTGTTGTTTATCTATGGTCATATTCACTCAATTTTTCTTTACTTGTTAAGGGCCATCTCATTTTTATCAAAAATGCTCTCCTGATATGGCTTCGAGTGTGGCTGACTTTGGGCCCAAAAATAGGACACATTCCTCTGCAGCAAAGTGTGTGTGTGTGTGTGTGTGTGTGTGTGTGTGTGTGTCAACAGGAATACCTACAAAGCTCCTGTTGAGGGGGCTTGACTTTCTCTACGCAGGGAGTCAGGCCAAAACAAAAGGAAGGGCTGGTGTAAACTGCCTCTGGAGAATCATGGAGGTGGCTCGACTTCAATCGTGCTGAAAAGAAGCAGGTGCCATTGTTGTTATACTAAATATAACCTTGATCTTGCCTTGCAGTTTGAATGGTTAAACTATTCGTTTACATATTGAAATAAAGAAACATTATTTTAGATATAACAATACATCGTTATCTTAATTTGAACACAGACCAAAAACAAGTGCTTGCAGGAGATGTATTCCTATTAGTTTTGCTTGTGGGCTGAATGTGTTATAGTAAGATTATAATGTCACTTTTGCCACAAAGTGGCATTGCTTGAAGAGTGGTACCATCAGTACAACAGTCTCAGTCGTTATTTGGATTTACAAGTCTGTCATGTGCTTACTGTATGTGTGAAATACTGTCCAATTTGTGTCTTTTATTTGAGCTTGTTTAATTTTATTTTTAGTTCAGTTTCTTCCACTACGCCAACATTTGTTCTGTGCCTCCACAACTCACACATTGATTCCTTCAGACCTATTTGCATTAATTTAACTGACATGAAACAGTAAAATGTCACCAGAACAAAAGAACATTTAAATATAATACAATTATCAACATTAAGACTTGATTTGTCACTCATGTAATTATTTTTCAGGTTTTGCATATTCCTCAAGAGAACAAAACCCCCATCCAAAGGGTCATTTATAAATACAGTTTAATTGCAGTTTAAACAATGTCCTAACATTTTTTGAGAAGAGGATTGTAATGAATTGGGCCTTGCAGAATTTGTGAGATTTTCAATGAGGGAACCACAAGTTACTCCTAATATTTTTGTTCGCTTCTTATTTGTGTTCGCTGATCCAGGCAACAATGTGGTTGCTCAAAGAAAACACCTCACCATCTGTGAAAGTTGAATTTGCAGTTATATAAAATACCCAAACTTATGGGAAAGGAGACTTGAAGTCACAGAGGAACACCAAGCTTTTAGACCTTTTTCCCTCCTCCACAAACGATATTTACAGTACACCTCCTGAAATTCTTCACTGCAGGTGCATAAACTTTGTTCTACAAATCCCACACTGAGAAACATACAGTCACGTTTTTGTGGCAGTTTCTGCAGAGAATATGGTGCAAAACCCATTCAAGCAATTGAGGTTAAGTCACAACCAAAATGTGCACAGCTGCAAATTAGTGGGTCACTCATTTGGAATCTTTTCTAACTTTTTTTGTTTTTCATCAAGATTTTTTATAACAAAAACAAAAGTCAAGAAATCTGTACCTGCCTTTTTCCCCTTGTAAATATTAGGTTATGAATACTATATTTTGCCATGTATATCTCTTTGAAATATGAGTTAAAGCTTATGCACTTCTGAAGACTAAGTGGGTTCACATACATCCAAATTGAATCAATGTGTTTTCCTTCTACTCTTTTAATGAGCACTGGGGAGTCAAGCATAATTCCGACACCATGGAAAGAGAGGAATGCAAAAAAAGAAGAAACATAGAAAAGAATATGAAAATAGATTATTAAATGTCAAGAAGAAATTATGAAAGAAAAATATGGAAATGTGTGTGGAATCTCTGAGATTTGTGTATTAAAAAGAGGAGCAACAGGAGGTTAAATAAGCCAGAGAATAGGTATATATATGTCAAAGTGCAAAACATTTTTTTACATGGACTCGGGGGTCTCAGGTATTACCCATTAAACACTTTCATTGCAGTTTTGACCCTTCTTCCCAGGCTGTTTCATACCCATTCACCCATTGAACCTTACATTAAAATACATAAACAACTTACAAATGAAAATGACTTAAGTGACCCACATCATCATACTCATCATCATCAGGTGAATCTGTGACACACACGTAACTTAAATCACTCTGTTATGTCTTCTCAACAGCTCTTAAGCATTAATCTTATCACCAGCTATTTAGAAATTATGACTTGTTTTCAAGACTCAAGAAATGAACAGTTATTGGCTTTACCTCATTGCCTTTTTATTTATTGCTTTTGTCATTAAAAATTCTTAAGCAAAGGTTTTCACTCTTCTAAATGCCTTCATTCAAAGTGGAGAGAGGACAGAACTGATTGTAGAGGGGAGAATGACATGGGTCAAATGGTCACAAACCGGGATTTGGATAAGAGGACCTGTGACGATGACTTTAAGAAGAGAGAATTTAAATTTTACAGCCACATTCAAATTACTATTGAGCTATACCTGCAATTCTTTTAGTAACTACACATGCTGCATATGGACTTTTTAAAATACTTTTTGTATACCTAATCTGTAGTACTTTCAGTCTCCATTGACATTTCTTTTTTAACACAGTTGGAAAAAAGGCACAGTCCCCCATGAAGCTAATGAAATGTAAGTTATAAGTTTCAGTAGTTCACACTCACTGTTTGAAAGCAGGTTTAAGCTTCCTTGAATCAAGAGTAGCAACCGATTTCACAAAATAAGAAGAGGTCATAAATACCGAAACCATGCTAGCAGCAGAAAAGCTAACTAAACAACAGCAGTGTTAACAGAACCAAGAGCCCCCCACAAGAGACCCAGAAGTCACCCCATGTGGCAGTAAAAGGCCACAATGTGGCCTTGCAAGACACAAAGTGAGGGCGCAAAAAGAACTTTGCCCTGAAAAGACAGAATTCACACACACTATCACTGTTGTACTGAAAAGTACTACTAAGTATGACAAGACTTCTATCTCTCTCTTTCAATCTGTCACTGTCTGTCTTTGTCATTTCAAAATAAAAAGACTTTAAAGATTTGTTAAAACAGTATCTTCCAGTAGTTTTTTGTGATAATGGCGTGTGTTTTACAGTTTTATATAGTTAATTATTGTCTGTCTATTAAAGTAGACCTTCACTTGTCATATATTCCTGGGTAGTGTAGTTAAGCACCTTGTTCAAATTACTTTTTTATTTCTCAGCAGCTGGAGTGATTTGCTGTGCTTGTACAATATATTTAACTCTTTAAAGCCCGATCCAAGAATAAAACAAAACAGAAAATTACTTTTCTGTTTTTTTACTTTTTCTGTTTGAATTCCTTATTTGGCCTTTTAACAAAATATGTAATAAGAAAAAACAAAAGGAACATTTTAATATCAACAATTTATTACTATGCGATAAGTCAAGATTATTTTCTGTGTAGTATTCTGCCCCCTGTTATCAGGTATATATCTGATTGTGTACAATAGGATTTTGAGCAAAGTTTTTCCCATTAAATTACGCAAAAAGGTGTCAGACGCAAAACAGTTCAGAAACCGTGTGTATCAAATATGACACATTTGGCATTATAGGGGTTAAACAGGTAGCTTTCAGTTAAGAGAAAGGATCCTCAGTAATAATAGTGTCATGGTAATGAAGGCAGGGAAATTCTCGAGGACGCAGCGCACGTTGAGGACGTGCAGATCTCTGTTGCTCCCGTGGATCAACGGAGGTGGTTACAGCGTGTGTTTCTTTGCACAGCGATTAAGGGGGAGGACCAATGGCAACAAAGGAGACCGAGAGGACGGTGGCTCCTCCTCTCCCTATCTCTCCCTGTCTCTCTCTCTCTCACTGTGTGTGCGTGCTTTATACATGTATATAATCCATGAGTTGACCCAGAAAACAAACTACTCTGTCAACCGAGACGCAGCGCAGTTTGGATCCGCCGTAGGGGTGCGCGTAAACGGAGCATCAGCTGGAGGATCAAGCCTGGCAGTTATCTAACTTCCACGAACGGATTTGACTCTAAATACACCGGGTAGGTTTCCGTCGTGTTACTCTTATAATAGACAGCCAAAGAGCACTTCCCCTTTGTCCATCCCGACTTGCAATTTCTAGGTACGGTTAAATGTCTTTGCGGATCACTTTTGAGGTTATGAGAAAAAGCCTTGCGATCTTATGCCATCGAAGAAAAAAATAATTCACCTTTCCTCAGACAATTTATTTTTTTTAAAGTGCAAGTTAGATCCGTGACAGTGTAAAATTGTGAGGAAGCGCACAGACAAACGAGAATGCCGAGGAAAGTCTTATTTTTATTCGCAGTTACTGGAGTCCAATTGTTAAAAGTAGCCAGATGAGTTCATTCTGGGGTGGTGGTGTTTAAATGTCTTTGTCAAGCAGTCATTGCATGGTGTTTTTTTCAAGATCACCCCCATTTAGAGGTGGATCACCAAACAATATTATTAATTTCAACCAGTAAATGACAGTGCTGTTGTAATAGGATCTGCTCTGGCGTGTCTAGGTGTCTTACAGCAATTTGTTTAGTAATGAGTGTAAGAAAACAGGCTGTGTGCTTGTGTTGTGTTGTGTTTTGATAGTAGTGAGGGAGGAAGTGTGTGCTGTGTGTTGTGGTCAAGCATTCCTCTGTGTCCTTTTGACTGCAAGGGTACTGCTGCCCTCTGTATGAAATGCAGTTGTCATTCATTTATGGTGCAATTTAGGAGATTCAGTTACGGATCTCAGTTGAAACCAAAAAATTGTGGGAGTGAAGGCTACTAGTTTCTACATTCTGTTTTTTCCCATTTTTATTACCAAGAAGCACTCGAGCAATAGTTGTTACATTTATGGATCTCTCATGAGTGGTCATGGGAGATTCCATCTATCCTAAACAACTGTTAAGAAAATAAAATAGATTATTTCTTAAAAGAGGCCTGACAAAAAAAGTGTACTGGTTAATAGTGAATGTTCTGAACAAATAGTAGAACCTGTGATGTTTTTTGTGAGTTGTGTTAACTACTTATTGGCATAGCATAATATTCATTATCTTCCAGAATCAAATACCTTTTTGGAGCACTTTATGATGGGAGACATTATAATGTTTGCATGTCTGGCCACTGATGTCCATCCATATGTGATAGTGTCTTATCTCACAATGTTGTTTCATGTTATAGCATTTAGAGAGCAGCTTACAATGTGATACCTGTTTCACTGTAAACTTCTCACTGAAAACAATACCGAGAGCCTCCATAATTTTACATAGAAATCTTGTTATCCTCTCTTTGATATAATTTTTCGATTACCTCACAAGGAACTGCTGTAGCAGGCTGTGACAAACAGCAGGCAGTCTGATAGCTAGCTTACAACTGACTAGCTTGTGAAGTACATCTACTGCTTTAATTTGTGGGATGCTAGCATAAAGGGAGATTCCAAAGTACTCCCAAAAACAACTTAGATTGTTTAGTGTCATCATTACCATTGCTTGCAATATTGCCCCAAACATAACATCTTATTTAATGGGTGGATTAACAGGGAATGCATTAGATCATATGGATTCTGGAGAAACCTTTGTTTGGATGTTTGGATCATGTGATAAACTACCTTTACTATTCGGGTAAACTAATTAATTCAGCCCATATTTTATTTTGTTTCAAGCATGTTACTGAAGTTTGAAGTTTCCCCAAGTTTGGACTTTAAAGAAAACTCTAACAGTTCAACCCAAAACAGTGACAAAGTAGCCCACAGTAGAAGTACAATATTTGCCATCTGCTCCATATTATGAAGAAAATCATGTGACTTATTAAATGTGTGGTTACAATTGTGTTAATGTGATGTATTTCATGTCATCTAGTCATAACAACTGAACAATATCTATTATTAGTGTGCAATTGAGATAATTCAATTTGAAACAAGAAGCAGCAACAAGAGCAAATAAAAATAATTTGTCTCAAGAAAATACATACATTCCTGCTTTAACTGTTTATCACTTATGTTATTCTACTAAATTGAATTTTTATTTAAAAAAACTGAAAAAATTAAAAAGCCTATAAAAAAGATTTGTTTAGTATTGTGAAAACATTGCATTCTACCAACTTGTCCCATACCAGTAAGATGTTTGTTGGGGGCATACTGAAGGATATACAACATTTTTGATTGTCATGGATGAATAGATTTCAGTTTTATGTTTAATGGTTACTATCATAAGTCCAAGCTTCCCCTCAACTAAATCTAGCTGATGTCCAAAGTCCATAGTTGTTATGTTAACTACAAAAGAGTATCCAGCACTTTCATACTCAGAGCAGGTGTCCAGTTTCCCCTGTGTAACAAACACTGTAGATTCTCACAGAAACTTCCTCTCTTTCTGTCAGAGCAGTTTCATGAGGTGATGTTGTAATGATCAGTTTATACCGCAAACACTGAAGGCTTTCTATCAGGAAGGGATAACAAAGGGGACTTTCTAGTAGCAAATGCAGGACGAAACAAACAGCCTGTTACTGTACAGTATTACCGACTTGTGTTTTTTGTAAAGGTTTTATTAGCGAATTGTTGTCTAATGTCTAATAAATGTTCCCATATGTCTTCAGGAAGACCAAAACGCCATGGCAGAACACATGATGATGCCCATGACCCATGGCTTTAGGATGAGTATGAATGGAGCTCCACAACACAATGGACAGCCGGGGATGCGGAGTCTGCCCAATGGCCAGGTGATGCACTATGGCAGGAACCCTCAGAATAACATGGAGGCTGCCATGAGACAGAGACCAAATATGGTGGGCCCCGGAGGGATGGGCAGCCCGGTGAATGGCGCTCCCATGGCCAGCCACCACCACCAGATGATGTCCGGTAACATGATGTACAGCAGCCAGGGCCTGCAGCAGCAGCATCACCACATGCACACCCAGCAGCAACAGCAGCAACAGCAACAGCAGAGTGGACACCCGCAGCAGTACCATCCTGGTAACCTCACCTCCCAACAGCTCATGGCCAGCATGCACCTGCAGAAACTCAACACTCAGTATCACGGACACCCGCTCGCCTCGGCCAATGGCCACCATATGCCTAACGGGGCACAGTACCGAGTGGGCCCGGCCCAGCTTTCGGGCATGCAGCACATTGGTGGACCGTTGGGGCCCAACGGAATGGACATCGACCTGATTGATGAGGAGGTTCTGACGTCCCTGGTGTTAGAGTTTGGTTTGGATCGCGTTCAGGAGCTGCCCGAGCTTTTCCTGGGACAAAATGACTTCATATCGGACTTTGTGTGCAAACAGCAGCCGAGCACTGTGAGCTGCTGATCAAATCAGCTTCCGGCCGATTCGGTTTGCTTGAACTGGACACCCCCAAAGAATGACTTAGTGGCACCAGTAGCACAGCAAAAGGAGACAATCTCTCTTATCTGTTTGGGTGTTTCTGTGTGTGTATATGACAGTGTCTAATATGCCTTCACACTGACCTGCCTGAGATTAGATTAAGAGTTTTAATGAGCAAAAATGCAGAGAAAGCACCAGGCTTTTTCTGTTTTAGCCTGTGCCAGTGAGATCTTTCGCCTTTGGCCAAATAGAGGCATCCTGATGTAGCGGGCTCTGCCTGTACCCATCTGGCCCTCAGCACATGTGCCTACAGTGCAAAGGCATTTGAATAGTAGATTTCACACAATACGAGAACACAACTAAAACAGTGTCCATCTATTTGTGTTCGATATGGTGTTATCTGGCAATGTGTTTTTATCTTGGATGGCTTCTGCAACTGGTAGAAAACATCTCAGAGTTTGTAAATAACTATCCACTGAATTTCTTCCCATTGCTATTGAGAGAGGAGAATCTGTGAGTGCATATTGAAGGCTGGCTCTTCAAAAATTTCTTCCTTCTAAAAAAACAAAGATACAAATAAACTAAGTCAACTCTTTAAAGAGCTAGTAAGGGTAGAGTTTAGGTGGTACAGCATTCCTGAGTAACCTGATTACACTTTTGGTAAATTGTTATGGGCAGATTTACTAGATTGATTGTTTAACTTTTTTGTCTTTAACTTCATTCTGAATGAATATATGCTTTCATTTAATTTATGACCTTTGCTAATTTACTTTAACTGATTCATGTTGATCATTGGAAGCACATTTTCACAAGTGGCTTAAACCAACATTTTATTTGTATGTGGAAGACTCACTGCCATATATAGGGTCAAGCAAATCCTACTGAATACAATGATATCGCTGAGAAATAATCTAAACAAACTAACAGATGAAGCTTTTTTTCTTTTGAAAGTCTTTTGGAAAACTATGAAATGGTGGGTGATTGCAGGATTTAGATCTATATGTTTTTGTGCACCGGCACAGTGATGCATTTAAATCCCATTGAATTACACCCTCTTCCATAAAAAACTGCTCAGTGTCATGAACCTAACAGAAGGCTGTGTAGTGGGGGAGATTTTGGTGCGTGGACATATTGTGTGGACACAGCACTCACTGCCAGCATTTGGCTTAATCATTGTTTAAAACTGCCACTACCTGTGGAATTGATTTCATCACACTGGACCAGCAGGCGAGGAGCGAAGTTTCCATATATTACCTTACTCTGCTGCTTTTTAAGTGATTAGGTTTAAATGACGTGTTTTCACACGTCTTGTCTTAATTGAGGTCAGTTTGCTCATTCTCCGGTGACTCAATAATTATAAGACAGACATGTTCTGTGGTTCTTTGTTTAAGCACAGTTGGTTATTAGGTTTTTTGCCTAGGTTTGCTGCTTTGTTGCTGCAGGCCAGTTGTGTGAGAACCTACTGCACACGTATTTGTGGAGCTGTTGGAGGGGTTAGTGCTGCTCCAGTGGACTGTGTTAATCTGCTCCATTGCAACTCTACTGCTGTCCCCGTCTCCCTGGAGATGTGCCATCTCCGAGCTCTTGATTCAAACAATGGGCATTGTAACGCTGTGATGTAAAGACCAGCACGAGTCGCCGCTCTTTCACACTTCTGGGCTGGTTAAAATGCAGCCAGACAAAACTCACAGTTGGATATGGAAGTACAGTGGCCTGATTACTGCTATATCGGTAAATGCAGCCTTTTTGTGTATTGTATCTTTGTACTGTAGACTAGAGGTGAAGTTGATCTAAATACTTTTAAGGTACTTTGAAAAAAAAGAAAAAGAAATATCGTCAGATGTAAATGTAAATCAGTGGCTGATTTCTTTTTTGTGTTGACCAGAGGTTATATCCTACATTTTTACGGTGTGTAGATACAGTATACCAATGTCTTTGGGTGCAGGGCCTTAAGCTTTAAGACCAAGTAGATTGCATGTTTAAGCAAGTGTGAGGGTTGCCACCACTTTACTACAAAGCTGCTGAGAATGTAAAGAACACTGCTTTGTGGGAATTTGTCCTAAAATGGTAGATAAATGCGTGAGATTGTACTCCTGGTTCCAAAATTACACATCATTCATTTGGGTAAACCCCCACGCAACCCATTGTCCCATCTTGTCCTTTCCCAGTTCCTTAAAGCTTTTGTAATGTTATTGATTCTATTTTAAAGAAAATGTATTTATTTTCAAATAAAGTATTTATTTAAAGAGCTGTTTATTGAATCTCTCTGAATTTTCTCTTGGCGGTCTGAAGTAGCACAACATGACACGCGGCGTGAATGGACAAGTTCCGACTTGTGCAAGCAGCCTAAAAAATTGACTTGAGATGTTGCTCCTTTGTTTTATTTGCCTGAGTTGTTGGTTTTAAACACTTCCCCACCCACAAGAAGGGATGAGCAAACACAAGAGCAAAGTACAGACCACATATCCTAAACAGCAATGAGTCACCACTCTGTCAACAATGAGCTGGTCAAAACAATGTTGTGTTGTTCACTCTTTCTTCCAGTCAGTACGTTTCAGCTTGAACTGCATCCAGTAGCCACAGCATTGTTCAAAATTGCATCAGTTAAGTGGCAGTATTCCATTTAATATTTAATGTAATGGTAAACACATATATCCATGTACTAGTTTGCTTTTGGAAACTCATTTTCCTAAATGTATTCCAAACAGCAAACAGTAACTTTCTCACACTGACTGATGGAATGAATCATTTGTGAAGTCATGCCTGTTTTGCAAAACGGGTTATACTCTCCCATAGAATTTAATAGATGGCTCACTGGCTACCTAAAGCATGATCTGTTTTTATTACACAACATGTAAAAAAAAAAAAAGCCCAGCATTTTGAAATCAAATAAATAATATCATAGGTCATCAGTAGTTGGAATACACTATTACATTTTTAACAAATACAAAAAGTGTAGTTTTTTAAACAATGTGTGAAAGAAAAAAAAATATGTTACCCTTGTTGCTTAGATAAAAATTAAGATAGTATGTAGCATCAAGGTACTATTAATGAAATGTTCTTAATTAAGTGATGATTATCATGTGTGAGCCTCTCTGCAAAAGCAGTTTTATTATTTTGCTGGTTGGAATCAGGAGCAGCATGGTGGTGTGGTGGTTAGCATCTTCACCTTACGGCATTGAGTTTGCATCTTCTCCTTGTGTCTGCATGGATTCTCTGGGTACTCTGACCTCCTGCTTCCCAAAACACGCATGTTAGGTTAATTTAATTGTATCCGTGCGGCCCTGCGGTGAACTGGTGACCTGTCAAAGCCGTACCCCGCCTCTTGCCCATCGTCAGCTGGGATAGGCTACAGCCCCCACCCTTGTGTGTTTACACAATACTAAGAAGGAAATACATGAACAATGATCTTAGAAAAGCACTTTTTAAAAGGGAGGGTTGCAACAGTATTTGCCAAGTAATTGGAGCTCATCATTGCACACTGAAAAAGGAAGACAACCCAGTAAGTTCACCCCAGGGTCAGACCGTAGAATGCTCCAATTTCACACTTTAAAGGCAACAATTGAACATTAAATGTTTAAATTTTGTAACAGAACTATTTGGAAAATACTGAGTAACCATGACTTTTCATAAAAAAGGAATATAGCAAAACAGCTTATGTTTGTGAAGTTGCATCTCAAAACCCCACTAGAAATAAGCAAATATCAAATACAGAATATCAGCAAAAGCACCTTATAAAGACCATCAACACAGCAGTGGAGAGACGATCAATTTAACTTGTTTTACATTCAAGAAACACATGAATCATGAAGCCAATATCTACAATGAACACTACGAGGAAGTGTTTCACACTGTTACGGGCAACCTGCTATGACACAAATGTTATTGTGTGTAAACAAATGTCTGCAAAATGCAAATTACCACAAAGACAAAGGCCTAATCCCCTCAAACAGAATTTTAAGGTTAGTTACAGCTGTTCTTGTTTTTCTGTTTAATGAAAATTTACTTCATTCTTGACATTACTTTGAACATTTTTGGAGGACATAGTGGAATTAATTCTGTGCTGTTTCCCATGACTTATGTGAAGGCTGGAATTTTGTTCTTGAGCTTTTTCGTGTTTTTTTCTTAAAATGTCTCAGAGCTAAAGGTTTGTAGACTAACGAGAAAATAACTTTGCAACAGTCAGTTGAAATTTGCAAAAAATATACCTGTCCAGTATGCTGGTCGTTGTTAAAAAAAATGTCACACATGCCAAAATTAAATTAACAGTTAGTGTGAGATCACTAAGCCTTTAAGCAAAATTTAAGCTTATGTCATGCAAATTAAACTTGGAGAATTTGCGAAAATCCCATCAACAGAACTCCTTGCTTTTTATGCTGGTGCAGGTCTTCGTGACTGTAGTCAATTTTCCATTCATGTGATCATCCATCAGAGTAACATTTAATTATGATGCTGCATTATTTTCAAAGAAAGAAAGCTAAACTTGCATTAATCAAAATATAGTATGTTAGGCATAACAAAGGATCTTTTTCTAGTTTAGCCATTTTGTTGAAACCTGTGTAACACACCTTTAAGATGAAACTGATGCAAACTGACAGCTGTCTGATTCCAAAAAGTGCCTGAATTTTCTTCTTTGTAAATTAATGCTGTACTGTGCAAAACACTGTGATACTCGCACTGCACAACAAATTGTAATTTAACTGGTGCTGCTGGAACTTACACCTTTGTCCTTTTCCTGAACTCGTTGAGTTTTCTTAGAAAAAGCATCATGAGTTTAAACCATCCAAACAAATGAAGGTTAGAAACTGCAAATATAAAGCAATACATGGACTTTAAAGCAATTTCTTGTAACTCACAGACAGAGGGAAACAAAGAAAAAATGTAAAAAAATCCGTAATGACTAAAGGGAAATCACCCTTGTTGAAGACATCTTCAAATATGCCTCACAGGAAACCTCACAAAGCTCCTGGTTTTAGTATTTAGTATCTGAAGACTAAAACCAAGGCTAGATTAATGAAAACACTTTATTATTATTATTATTATTATTATTATTATTATTAATAATAATAATAATAATAATAATAATAATAATAATAATAATAATAATAATAATAATAATAATAATAATAATAATAATAATAATAATATGTGTTTATCAATTGGTCAACTCCTAGCTTATAACAGTGTAACTTTTTTTCTAAACATGTAACAACTCAACAAACCTATGCCAAATTTATTCTGAGCTCAGGCTGAAGGGAGCGTGTTATCTCCTCTAAACATAAACAGGAAACTGTATCATTGAGCCACTTCCTATAGCAAGGCAGGGTAGTTGATATACACTTTCAGAATAAACCCTGCAGCTCTAAACATACAAGGCATGACAACCTGCTTTTTGTTATGTCATAGGCAAATCAAATATATGGATAATGTTTAACTATTTATTTGTTTGTCTTTTTTTAAATCACCCCAACCCTCATAGATTGATCTTAGGAGTATATAAAATGATTACATTAAGTATTTGTTGTTCTGGATATCCTGTTGTATCTTGGTTGGAACATAAAAACGTTTTTCCATTTGTACAATTCAGCAATTAAAGTACTTAAAGTACATAAACTTCTAACACACATATCTTTTTCAGCTCATATTACACATTCAGTAGTATGTATAGTGCAGGTCAAATATGTTGAATAAAAAGACCTTGTGTTTTCTTATGTTTTCCTTGTTAGCTGAGTCATACACTGTATACTCGGCCATGCAAGCGAAACTACTGTGTGGTGATAGGTTTCTGGTTAGCAGTATGTTAGTTTGCAGCTGCACAGGGAATATCATTGTGTTTAAGTTACAGGGGGATTTTTCTTTAATGGTTTCTCAGAGCAAGTAGTTTTGGATATGTTAAGCAGCTGCTGTTTATTTCCGAGTTGAAAGATTACAAAGTGGAACAGTGATGGGTTAAGATGCAAAACAAAAAGAAACACTACTTGGTTTGATTTAATACCATCTTTCACATTTAACTGTTTCTTATTTTTCATCATAGATAATGACAAACTATTTTATACATTTGCCATCAAATACAAAAAGGATATCTGATTATCGATCAGGGTATCAAAAATGTATTCAGGAAGTCATGAAATAAAGAAAAAAAAGTGAACACCTTCATAAGCTTTATAGTTTATTATGTGCAAGTCTGGGACAATTTGCGTTGTATCGAATAAAGTGTGGTCTTTGTTTTGTATCTCAGCTCTTATCTATTTTCAGTCTCGTGACTAAATCCACTACCTTTAATTACAAATCATTTAATTTCTGTGAGAGTTTACATATTCAATTCAATTGAGTTTTTTTTAAGTATCCAGCATCTCTTTGATCCGATCCGTGAATATGATCATGCAAAAGGTAACTGAAAATAAAATTGTCTTTTTAAGCAGTAGAAACTTCTAGCAGAACCAAATTAAGGAGGGACGGCCATTTGCCTACACCAGCTGTGGTTTGGTAGAACAGGAAAGAGGAACAACAAATACGAAAGCAGCTCAGGATACCTGAAGATAAGGAGAAAGAAAGTGTTTTACAACAACAAAATGTCTTGTATGTGATGAAAGGGCAAAAAAGAGAACAGAGTGAGGAAAGGGGAATCATTGGAGCTCCCCCAGCAATCTAGCATAACTATAGGATGTTTCAAGGTAACATAAGCCATCCTTAACCATAGGTTTGGTCAAAAAAGTAATCCCAAAAGTATAAAGGATGTTTACTCCCTGGACAAGTATTGGTAACTTGTTCCACAAGAGAAGTTTGAGAAACTCTAGGAACCACATAAAGGCCTGTATGTAAGTATGAGAGGAATTTATGAGGCCATTAATATAAGATCAAGCTTGGTCATTCAGAGCTTTTGCTGAGCAGTATTTTAAAGTGTAGTCTGAATTTAATTGATATACAACAAAGACATGCTAAACAGAAGAAATATCATCTCTACCTCAAACTTTTATGAGAACTTTGGCAGAAGCATTTTGGTTTAGCTGGAAGCTAAGCCCAAAAATAATGATTACAGAGCTCTAAAATCAAACTATTTAATGCATGTACTAGTTTTTCTGCATCACTCTCATATAAGATGTCCCTAGATTTCGAGTTATTACAAAGGTGAAAGAAGACATTCCTGTTTTATATGTGAGTCAAATGACAAATTCTGGTCAAACATAACTCTAAGGATCTTCATTACAGAAACAGAGGCCAAAGAAATGCCATCTAGAGTAGCTAAAAAACTAAAACTGTTTCTCCCTGAAATGCTCAGGTCCAAAGACAACAGCTTCTGTTTTGTGTTGATTAAGAAAAAGGAAATTCATGAAGTTCGTTGTATCTGAGACTTGCTTAAAGTTGAACAAACTGATCTCCCTGGCTTTATAGATTGACATAACTGGACATCATCAGCATAAAATTGAAAATATATATGACACTGTCTTAAAATTTTACCTAATGAAAGCATGTATAAGCGGAAAATCATTATCCAAGCACAGAACCTTGGGGAACTCCATGACTTACTTTGCTCTGGGATGAAGGTTATTCATTTATATCATAAACAATTTGGAATTCATCTTATATATATATATATATATATATAACCTATAACAAGCCAATGCAGTCCCATTAATTCCAATGATATGTTTGAGTGTTTGTAACAATGTCATATACAGCACTGAGATCAACAAGTACAGACACTCTCAGAGGCTAGGAGGGGATGTTGGTAACTTATACCAGCTCTGTTGTTGTGTTATGATGTTCAGTGATCCCTGACTGAACCTCTTAAAAGTCTTTCTGTTTCAGAGTTAACGAAACAGAAAGTTGTGCAGCAACAATTTTCATGAGAACTTAAGATATAAAATAGGATTTTTATATAAGTAAAGACTTAATTTAAGCAACCATAAAGCTCTGTAGCACAACATAAACAGACTGATCAAATCCACTGTCGTAGTGCTGATTACTGGGACATTTCTGGTTATGATTGGGTCTAAAACACGAGTCAATGCTTTAGAAGCGGTTGTCAGCTCTACAGCTCTCTTGTCAGCTCTCTTTTTTGTTTATTACTATCTTTTCAAACTAATTGAGATTAGAGCAAATTAGAAAAGTGCCATATTTGTTGCCGCTTTCTTGTAGTCTTCTTTAATGTACGTAGCTGTGAATGTATATCAATTAGTAAGCCTCTTCTGCCAGATTATCTGAATTTTCAGAGGGGCAACATTGTCCTATGTTTAACACAATGGTGTTGTCAACGACACAATCACGTACTGTAGGAGTAAAGTTCAGATAGTTGCCCTCTGCTATGCTTGCACATGGCAGTAAAGAGAATAATGATGGAATTAATCATCTAAATCTCTTCACAGCACTTCTTTGTTACATTTATTCTCCGATGCTATGTAGTCAAATGATATCAACTCAAACGTTATCGAAAATGGATAAGACATCATTTTGAAAAAGCACAGTTAACTGTTCTGTCAACATAAATCAAAAGTGTGATTGAGACAGTCAGTTGGACTGTGAACATTCTGAGTAAAACCTACTGAATGTAATATATAATAAAGTTCAGACTGGAGAGCCAACTATTATACCTATAATAGTGTGCAGACTCCTATCATTTCATGCAAGCAAAAAGTTGCCAGCACAGCAATTTATTGGACTGTACTCCATTGGAAAAGCTTGGTGCCCATATGTCTGTTACAAAGTATCACGAGGAAAACAGTGAGCTATAACATAACAGCTATAGAAAAGCTTGCATAATTTAGGTAAAATGAGCTAAAGGGGACATTTTATGTATGAATCCAAATCCTTCAAGACACCAGCGTTTCTTTTTTTATAACCATTTTGTGAATATCAAGGTATGATAACACAATCAAATATTGAGGTGTTTGCCTATAAACATGACTTTGTTTGATTAAATATTCAATCACTTTGTTCCTATATAATACTGAATTGCAAAGACTAACAGACCGGAGACTTTAGCGTTTACAAAGAATAATGTGATTCAAGAATGGCACCACACCCTTTCCCACGGTCTGATGTCATGAGCTCCAAGCTTCTCGATAAACAGTTATGACAGTAAGGAAGGTGCCTTTCAGCCTTTCCTCACCCTTTAGTAACAATGATGCATTCCAGCTTTCACTTTAGTATTCGGTAATGTCTGTTTTTTAGTCCACTCCTTCAGCAGAGGCTTGCCACTTGACGAATGCAGTCTTTGTATTGTTATCTAAACCAGTGTTTCCAAACTCTGGTCCTCAGGGCAAATTGTCTTGCATGTTTTACGAGTTTCCCTTTTTCAGCACACCTGATTCAAATTAATTGGACCGCTCCTCAGCTCTCTAAGTGTTGCAGAAGGCTGATCTAAACTCCTACTCACTAGATGAGTCACCTCAGTTGAATCACCTCGGAATGAATGTTTCTGGGTTAGAAGCATTAGAAACTGATGATGCACAAGTATCCAAGGTATGTTTAACCAAACACTCCCCTCACACCTGGAGAACTTCGATTTAATTCCCGACATACCAAAGTTGATTTGCTGGCAGCGATGGTCAGGTTTTCTGTTAGTTATTTCATCATTGCAATCAAAGCAAGTCACATCGGAATGGCATCATTAGTGCACGGAGCAAGATTTCCCAATAATAGCTAACTCAAAAAATCTAATTTACACACTTTCTTGGATCCAGAATCACTCAATGTCAACATCTGCAATTAAATACTAAAAGACATTATTCTGTATTGTATAGAAAAATCATAAAATAATTTCAGCACTATAACCAGGGCTCAGAAAATACTACACTAACAAGTTTTCCTTTGCAATAGTACCATACTTAGGTTTTGCTTTGCATGGAGCTATTATACATTCGAAATTTAAAAAATCCTGTGTAAGAAAGTAGGACGGAGAGAATGCAGGTGTTAAACCCTAGTCCATCAGGCTCGTGAATCAAGTTTAAGTCACATCAAACTCAACATTCTCAAGGAACGTTTTACATTTTGGCTTTACTGTGAGATGCTATATACTAACAAATGTTACATTTTAGTTATCTTACCATAGCAACTTTCCTGTTAGTTTTCACAGAAAGAGGGTGCCATTTGTTGATTGTCTTTACACAAGTTTTTATCGGGATGGTGGATTTTCAATGGATACAAACAAAAAACTTGTTCACTTCTCACTATTTTTTTAGATCTGAGGGTTATTCTAATACAGATTCATATCTGTTTCTAGTGCTACCCGAGGGTTTAAATAGTTATATCTGATCCAAAATAGTACTCTGATCGGTTTTGCGGATATGGTAATTTCCAGAAATTATCCTTGAATTTTAATGCTGCCATGTATTCAGAATGAGTTATATATACCTTGACCCCTAGGTGCTATCTACTAGCAAGATAATGTGTCATTTGACCAAAGTCATTAAGCCTATCCCTACCACCAAAAAGCATGTCTCCTTGAGATAAGTGCAATTTAAAGTTACATTCAGGAGGAACAAAAAAGTTACACCTCAGATAAATCGTATCACTACGGTATGCTAAGGAAAACTTCTATCAAGATGGAAACTTCTCTCCATTTTTTGCTCAGTAAGGTTTCTTTTTTTTAAATTTTTTTTTTACAAATTTCTCACTGATCTGTTGAAAACTGATCTAATTAGTCCCATCTTTCTTGGTCTTACAAAAGAATAGACATAAAATGGCACATATTTAGTGAATACTGAATATTACATTCAAACATTTTAAAGCATATGCTGGGTGAAACATTGGCTAGTAATATAAGGTAAAAAAAATTAATTAGTGACAGCAGCAACTTCCAAATAGCTAAATAAATCAATTTGATGCAAACCAATCGAATTGTCAGTGTAGCTTTTTTTCTTAACAGTGGATGTACACAATTCTTTTCAAACCCCTCTGGACAAATTTCAGAGTTAAGGACCTGACAATATTAAATCAGTAACAGCAGTGATATAACCCAAAAGAAAAACGTCTGTGCTTTAAAGCTGCAGTAAACAGCTGGTGGTCAGATTAAGCAATGACTAAAGGGCAATAATTACTTTGAAACTCAACCTATATGACACGTCGTAGTCTAGTCTAAAAAAGCTGAAATTAGCAAACTTAAAAATAAATTAATACAAAATCAAGTGTGTTTTGTAATTTCAATGTATGAAAAAAATCTTTTACAACCCTTCAAATCAGAAAAAGTTGGGACTTTGTGGAGAAAATAGTCAAAGTATTATTTTTTATTATTGGAGGCCAGGTGAAAACAGTATGCTTCGTGATTGGTCTCACCTACCTCATTAAATGTCTTTATATACCTTTTTCTTTAATGCCTTTTGGGTCTGCAAAACCATTTATAAAAAAGGATGGGAATAATTTCAATCCCTTTATTATGTTACTAATCATTCATTTTAAAATGACAGTTAGCTTGAACTGATTCAGGTGTTATTTTGGTGTCTTTTTGCAGATTGATCTTGAAGGCTGTATGTTGCTAAAAAAAAAACACAACGTTATTTACATGACTCCTATGCCTTAAGAACATTGATTTTCAATCAGATGTATCCATCCATCCATTATCAATACCGCAGTCCGCCAGTCCATCGCAGGGCCACACACAAGACATACAAGGACAAACAACCACTCACATTCACTCCTAAGGGCAATTGGGATGTCCAATTAATCTAACATGCAGGTTTTTGGACGGTGGGAGGAAGCCGGAGAACCCGGAGAGAACCCACGCAAACACAGGGAGAACATGCAAACTCCACACAGAAGGGTCCTGGTTCACCTGGGACTCGAACCCAGAACCCTCTTGCTGGGAGGCAACGGTGCTAACCACCACACCACCGTGCCGCCCAATCAGATGTATCCAAATGTAATTTTCTAAAAATGTTCAATGTTCAATAATTTAGAATAATAAATGTCCAATACATTGTTTTGAAATCGCAATCTAATCTATTAAAATTTAATTCAATTTAAGGTTGATCTCATCAATACAGACCTATCTTTGCAAATTAAACAAGACTTTAAACTGAAGCATCACTTCGACCCGATATTCTATCCTTCATATACATAAGACTTTTTTTTATCAGTAGTCCCAGCCTGATATGAAAATTTCTTGTGCTAATTTTTCTGCATTCAACTTATGGAAACAAATGTCAAAATAATAACAGGTGACAAAAAAATATGTATGGAGGAAAAATTCAACTCATTACAGACATAATTGTTCAAATAGGTACTCTTCACAGTGCTTACTGTTCACTTTCCTACACAGATACAGGAGCAAATTGTTCAACTATGATTTGATATGACGTATGTACCCTTGAAGTGCTTACCGTTCACTATTCACAGATACAAGAGCAAGTGGCCTACTTTTTAAACAGGACATCTTATCCTGGAGGTGATGGAGAGTCAGGGAGATTAGGCTTTGCTGACTAGATTCTCGGGTCAATAATCTGATACAAATTTCTGTATAATCAGAGCGGTTTGTTACATTGTACGATTCACATGTACAGTTGTGCTTGTTGCCCTCACTAAATGAAATTTGATCTTCCTTTTTAATAAATGTATATTCCTTACTTTCTCAGACAGACTAAGACTTATATGAAAATCCAACCACATATGATATATATATACATTGACAAATTGAATAAGGTTGATCAACTTTAAATTATGTATCAAAGGAAGTGTTAAAAATCAATGGCAGTTCACAACTCTGCATAATCATCAACATCTGCAATTTTTTAATGTACCTCTTTTGTTACAAATAGTAGAAAAATTGGGGAAAAAATTAAACTGTCTAAAAATATTGTCTAATGAAATCTCCACAATTGAGAGACAGACGAATAGTGGGTGAACCAGCTGTCAGTCACATCTGATGTCATTAATGCCATGATTTAACTATTGTTACACTTTACATTACGCTTTGGCAAATCAACAGCATACCTATGTCATGTAGACATCACTGCTTTTATGAGTGTAGAATACTTTATTGATACAGTGGGGAAATTTACATGTTACAGCAGAAAAAAGGGAAAAAGCATGAGCACATTGCCTCCTTATTTATGGAGGCATAAATGAATAAATAAATGTTAATCTTATAAAATTAATAAAGGCCATTTACATGGGAGAGTTATTCAAATATAATAATATAGTTATTAAAATACTAAAATTTACAATGAGCAGCAATTTACCAATTGACTAATATACCAATTGACTACTGAGGCTAACATGGATGATGTTAAAAGGTTTGGAGAAATCAAAGAACATCACTCTCACAGCATTTCCACTGTCCTCCAGGTGTAACAGCGATTTGTGCAGCAGGTAGATAACCCCAATCCAAGGCCAGTGAGCCAACTACAGGGGCTCCAGCTGAGAGCTGGGTGGAACTTTCTCCAGGAATAGACTCAGATTGAATTGGTGCTTGACCACACCACAGAGCTGGTAAGCACAATCCTTGAGGATTTTGGGGGCTGATGCAATCAGGTCCCCAGGCGTTCCATGTCTTGATCTTTCTAAGTCGACTCCTCACCTGATCACTTGTTATGGAGAGAGGGTGGAAGTTGACTGGACTTGGGATGCGCGGGTGATGAATGGTGATCGTCCCAGAAGTGATTGAGTAGGGGAAGGTGAACCGGCGAGGGGGGAGGGGATGAATTGACGGGGGTCAGGTGATGAGGGTCACTGGCTGTGGAGTGGAGAGAGAGGAGAGTGCTGGCCGGGAGAAGTGTGAAAAAGGGGCAGAAGGGGTGAGGGAGGGAGAAAAGGAAGAGTCAAATCTGGTGAAAACAGATTGAGTTCATCTGCACAGTCTATGTTCCCACTTGCGTGGTAACACTAACAACTGACAAAATGTTTGTGCAGAATATCTTGTGTCAAAATTGATCATATCTATTAGCATCAATAGCATCAATTAGCATCAAATTATTCAATAAAACAATTCATACTCCTGGATTTAGTGAATCCAGATGGTATGAAGGACACAAGTGACACACAAACATTAAAAAGTTCGAAGAAATTTAAGTAAGGTGTAATTCCTGCTTCTCATGATACAAATCTCAGGTCAAGATCCATCACACACAATGTTTTCCCCTTTCAGTGTTTTTCACTTTTCACTTTGATCTCAGTGTTGAGCATTTAGTGTGATGTGGTGAGGTTCAGATGTTTCAAAAGCAATTGTTTTTTTAATGTATGTACTTGAAAAGATAAACATGGTTTATAAAGAAAGAGCTGTTTGTATGCAGTGTTATAACACCTACTATGAATTGCATGAATTTGCATATTCACCCAGGGGATGTATTTCACAGCCAAAAGAAGGTGAGGCCAGTAAACACCTTTGAGTCTTTTGACGCAGGACTGAATGTTTGCAAAAACTTAGTTGACTTTTCTTTTTCAAAGTGGAAGACAAAGGAAAAATGCTTCAAAGAAACACTGGATTGTTTCTCTTAGCTCACCCAAGAGGCTGTTGCCATAACATGGATTACAAGTGGAGCCGAGCATGACTGTTTGCTCTCTACTGGCACTACCTTGGCAAAACACTCTTTAGTCTCAAACACACTGATGTGAAGTTTGGGCTTTAGTTCATGCCACTGTGAATAGCAGCAGGTCCCAATAATGTGTCAGGCAAAGTGCTTTGGTGTTGCTTGGCCTTGTTGTGCATTTTCAAGTTTTAGAATGCGGTAGCTTATTTTTAGAATGCAAAAGTTACATTACTAAAACCTGAAAAAAAAATAGGGTAGAGCTAGTCAATCATTATTGGAATTTCAAAAACTAAACAAAACAAAACAAATTAGACTAATCATTTATCAATGAATTTTTTATTTAGTGAAACAAAGATGCTGACTGATGTTTGTGTACAACTGTAGGAGCTCCCATGTGACTTTCTGCAGTAGTGCTGTGGCTTTTTCTGTTATGACGCCTAGTAATTAGGATGAAAACTGCTGTGTGTTCAGTATGCTACAAGTAGACATGATTATGGGACTATGTCTTTATTGGTCTCACTGTTTTTTTTAACAATGGCCATTGTATTCAGTGGGATTACAACATCCATCCAACCATCCATTGTCTACATCACTTATTCCTTATGGGGGGAATAGGACCCTGGCATTTGGCAAGAGGTAGGGTACATGCTACCAGTCCATCACTGGGCTGAATTACAACATTTATCATTGTAAAATTCCAAACAGTTAACTTTTGACACCTTACAAAGTATTAACAGAAGATCACACCGTGTGACAAACTAATAATGCTGCTAAAGTTGATGCCAATAGAATAGCTGTCAACCGGAGGAAACAATATTTTAATAAGTATTTAAAATTCAATTCCATTTGGGTTTTCACTGAATTGTGGTAACTTCAGCATTGCATTACAATGTGGATTCTAAGAAGCAAAACTAAAGCAACATCACTAAATAAGTAGATAAGATTTAAATTATGTTCATTTTCTTGGACAATCTTAGCAAGTAAAATGCACATTTTAAAACTCCTGTGTATATGTGATTAAAAGTCTTCTCTTAAGATGACATCAATTACTTTAATGGACCATTTTCTGTCAAATAAAGCCAAACACCTCAAAAAAGAAATGCAAACTTGTCATGTGACCCTATCATGTCCTTCCTCTCTCATCTTTTGTCAGAAAATCAACAAGGCTCAGCAGGCATACTTTGGACAGGGGCCATCTCCTTGGTTTCCTAGATTTGCATGGCTGTCCAGACGTCATCCTAAATGCGTCAGCAGTCTTTCCTCTCATCCCCCACCCTTCTCTCCTTATTCATGCTTGTCTCCCTGTAACTCCTCAGCCAGGCTCCCACAGCACACTGTGTCCTTGAGGACTCACTAACTGGAGGCCCCCCTCCCCCACCCATGCTCATCCTATTCATTCTTATTCACTGTGTTTACATCTCAGCAACCAATTACCACTGGTTGTATGTACCTGAAAAATATATATATATAGATTTATAAAAAATGTAATAAAATCATACTCCAGCGCCTATATTTTCCCATACATTATGCATGATCTGTTTATTTACAAAATGCATATTTGACCTATGTAGAGAGATTTTGAGTAAATTGTTGTCAATATGACTGTTACTGTGCAAATTTGCCTTTATTCCTGTTTGGCTGAATGAAAGATAAAGCATTTAAACAAAAATATTCTTAATGGTTATTTTTCAAAGTGCATAAATGACAGGGTTTTCTCACATTTTTGTTTGTGCTCTTGAAATGATCAACCAGCCATTAAAGTCATTAAAGTTTGATCAAAATATATGTTTTTATTAGTGTATGTTTGGTCAATGCAGATTTTAGGAACTACCAGAAGACTGATTTGATTAAACGGATTGTTTTGTTTCACAATGGACATTTTGAAATATTACCTAATTTCTTTGAGTAAAATCCATTTATCAGTTTTTCATAACTGATTATTCAGTGTTGTACATAGGAAGTTGGTGTACACAGAGTGGAATTTGACTGATATCACATTGGACTAACCCCAGTGACAACAAACAATTTCTATCACAAGGAGAACACACAAGAACAAAGTGATAATAGCTGCAGCCAGCACATCAAGAGTAGCATATATATCAAATAGTTCATCAGCTTTTGGAGACTTGTAAAATGGATTGTCCCTAATAGAACTTTTTCAATTGAGTTGAACACTCAGAGTGACCTGATTAATTTACCCAAGATGGGGTTCAGATGACAACTCCACTGGGAATAAGCACTGTAGATAATGGATGGTTAGTGTTCTAAGGCATTTAAGGCATTTTTTAAGGCAATTTACATAAATCTTTTTTTTTTTTTATGAAGATCAATTTAATTCAATCGAAAAGACAGGTTTTGATGTTCAGGTTTAGTTTTATGAGTTTCTGCATTGGAGCATTTCCTGCCATTTAGAATGTGCCTTAAATTTTCTACTGATACTTTTTCAGGTTTTTACAAGGTCACTGACGGCAGTTTTGCTTACAGCAGGCAAACATTTGAATCCCTTTTTTCTTAGCAGTCAGTTGGAAAAAACTTTTTGTGGGTTTACACGAGGGCTTTAAAAACTCTTGGATTGTAACTGTCCCCTAGCTGTAAATAGAATCTTCAGCAGTTCCTGTAGTTGTGGCTGAAACTCTTGTGTTCAGGTTTCGCTTCCTTAAATTAACCTTGGGATCACAAATGTGTCACTGTGTTTTCACTCACTGAAATCAAGTTAACCCTATCAGATCAAAACCAGAATATTATTTTTTCGTTTCCATGCAGGTGGGTGTGCTATGCAAAAGCAAAAATTAAATTAAATTCTTCCTTTTATCGAACTAGCTTCTGATTTGAAACATAGAAATGATGGTAATCTGATCATGATATCTTAATAATGTGGTGTTAATGTAACACATTCGTCGGGTAATAACAACCAACAGTATATACATCCTATGGACCAGGAACGTTGAGTTAAGTTCGTCTACTGGAGCAAAATATGGATTACTGTATGTTTGAAAGAACTGCAGAACTGTATGAAAGGTAAAAAGACCACAGACATGGGAATTTAACCTGTCTGCTTATTATTGGAAGGTTTACACACAAGACAATGGACAACAATCAACACAACTTTAAATGACCTTAACCCTTTTGTCATCATTAAGTTTCATCCATCCATCCATTTTCCACCGCTTATCGGGTCGGGTCGTGGGGGCAGCAGCAGAAGCAGGGAAACCCCCTTCCACTTCTGCCAACTCCTCCAGGGGGATCCCAAGGTGTTCCCAAGCCAGCCGAGAGACATAGTCCCTCCAGCATGTCCTGGGTCTTCCCCTGGGCCTCCTCCTGATGGGATGTGCCCAGAACAGGCGACCGAGAGGCATCCTCGATGGATAGATGGACTATTGATTTAATATCAGGTTTCAGTATCAAGTTTCAGTATGAGGTAGTTTGCTTTAGTTCACACTGGTTCTTACTTCTGTTTAATTTAAGAATTTGATCTATTGAGTTAACTCAGGCTGATCTAAATCACATAAGTGAAGTTCACCTGTGAGTTTGACTATTCAAATACAGTAAATGTACCCTTTAAAATCTACACAAAAGTAAAGAGCATAAAAAGTCCCAGTCACAATTAGTTGTAATTGTAGGAAATTAAATATAAAGGTTATAGAACTAAAAATGATTCAGTAAAAGACTGAATAAATCAGCACCGCAGGACAAATAGAAAAGAGAGTCATTTTCTCTCCAATCTTCTGCTCCTTTCAGGATAAGCAACTCAGTATTCACCAAGAGTCTGCTGCAGCATTGCAGAGGTTTGGATGATTCCTACCAGCTCAGAAGACAACATGCACAATCCAATAGAGGCCGCTATCACTCAGGTGGATCCACAGTTCAGAAGGTCCCAGGTTGGCTCTCCATCTTGTTTCAACCTTGTGTTTTCCAAGTTGGTGTTAGTTGGATATTTCTCCAACCCACTCTTATTGGCCAAGTTATCGTCTGCACACAGGGACAGATTAAGAATGGAAAATATCTAATTTATAAAATCCATACACAAATTTGGCTTTAAATAACTTTAGATACGTTATTTTATCTCTCCTCTCAAAGTTTCATCTGCACTTGGTGCAGGGTATAAAACATCTATTATATCTGCATTTCATCTCGGCTGACAAAACTTCAAGATCCGCATGAGGAGCTAGAAAGAGTTTCTGTTCATAGATAAACTCATTTGTGGTCTGAACATATAGTTTTTGTGATGTGAGGCTGGTGAGTTTGTGACAATACTTTTGATACTTTTGAACAACATTCAGTATCTAGCAACAAATAACTGATATTATTGCCTGAACCTAACCAGGAAGTGCTTTGATGTCACCAGAATGGTGAGAATAATAGTCTAGTATGATCATTTTTACACCCAGAAAAAAAAAAGTGTTCCCAGTGACACAGTGTTACTAACAGGTGGAAAAATACCTGTGAATGCTTTAGTGACTGAACTCACTGTCCACCATCCCTCGGTTTATAATAATTATGTGACTTGCTAGAGGACATATGTTAGATGCTGTCTGTTCGGATATGGGGGATTTTCGTACAAATGACATTTCCCTTCCACTACTTGAAGGGACAATACTTTTCAATATGCCCATTAAGAGTTTTATCTTAGATTGTTGTCCATTTAGCATATATCGTAACAAATGTTGATGTGTGTGTATCCACTGGGTCTTAAATGCAGTCTCTGCAACTAACACCAACAACTTGGCAGGCAGCTCATTATACGTTCTGCTGTGTTGGGATACTATCCAAGTGCACTCTAAAATAATAAACCATTCTAATTAAATCACAAAGTACTCATTAGCCTATAGGTTAGAGTTTATATTTATCCCATTATGTTTACTGGACCAAATGTGAATAATATATAGTCCCCAGACTAATGAAACCTATATACTATAACTAACTGAGAACAATCATCCATGTTTAAATTAAATAACTTTTGGCATAAAGTTAATTTAGGCCTGATTTCAGGAGATAAGTCATGCTCTTTTTCATTCATCCAGTGACCATACAAAAGCCATTTTATTAACACAGCTTCATAAAACATGATGAAAAAGTGAATGATGTGAAACATTTAATTCCCCATCTCTATTTTCTCAACAGAGAGGCCTGATTGTCTCAGGAGCTCTGATTTTTAAACTTATGTCTCCAAAGAGGACAGCCCACCCACATAGGAGCAGGGATAGAATAAAAAAAAATCAGACGATGAAAAAAAACACAGGACAAGTGGAAAACAAGTTTCCCTGGGAAGATGATTAGCTAAAAATATATCCTCCCTCTGCCTCTCCAAGGTCACTCTGTCATTTTGATTTGATTGGAACACAGCAGTCATAGCCATCTTCCCTCTGAGCTTCACTAACAAGCATAGCATTACTCTGCCGCGAAAATATCCATATTAAAAAAAGGATGTAATTTATAACTGTTCTCACAATGGGACACTAAACACGTACATCCATGTGGAGGCACCCACGTGCCTCCATGTGCCTAATTAGCAACATTGATCAAAAGTATTCATAAACTTCTACAAAGCCAAATAGTTTTTAAAAACTTACAATCAAAGGAACGAAAAGAGGAAGTTTATCTGAGATGAATGCAGCCATTTTGAATGAAAACTGAAACCAGTGCAGAAACGTTTGAAATCTGAAATGTCAAAGGCTTGAAAAGTCTACAAGAATATGATTTAGCTTCTTTTGATCTAACTTCTGTAGAATGTAACTCATGGTGTCAGTTTGTAGTTTCCATATATCTCAGTAAGGCTGCATTCACTCTTCTATCCCCCATCCCATTTGTGACATAAATTCAATATTTTTGTGACAATCTGAACAGCAGAAATGCTTTTTTTTTTTTCTTGACTGGAGGTTTCCCTGCTTGAGCACACCTGATTTAAATCAACTCAACATCAGCAATCCTCTGCACAGCTCAACAATATCTTGAAGATCTATCAATTGAACATGAATCAGGTGTGTTCATGCAGGGATACCTCTGAAACCTGCAGGATAATGCGCCTTGGGGACTGACGTGACGTTATTTTAGATTGTTCACACTGGAGTCTGATGGCAGTCACGGTTAAATAAAAATGGCAATTGACCTGCAGTGTGATAGACTACACACTGTTGATCTGATTCATCTAAAAAGTCATTTGTAAATATATATACAATCCTGTTCCCCCATCTTTTTCTTTTGCACTATATTTGCACTTCCGTTGATTGTATTGTTTATATGAATAATCAGCCTTCAAGCTTTTGTATTTTCATACTTAGACTGCTTATCATTAAATGTTTACCTTAACTGTAACATGTTTATTGCACACATTACCCTCAAGTTATATGTTTTCTGTCTAGGTTTGAACATTCATATGATGTCTAAATGGAAGCATACATGACTGTGGGTGACATTGTAGTGTTTTTGTAAAGCATTTTTAAGCAGTGTATAGGAGCAGCTATGACAGACGGCACACACATTTGGCGCCTGTGCTCACATCAGATAGGGAAACAATATTGTGATGAACCTTGTTCCCATGGGGACTGTGTTTGTAAAGATTCAATACTGTTCTAAATGAATTCATTACAGTTCCCAACAACAGCAAATTGAAAGAATACTGCCAAATGATCACATGGGAAAATACATTTGTAATCACTGTGTATTGGTTTTAGAAAAACTGACTAATACAGATATCCTTACATATTTATTTACAAATGTGGTTGTTTACCTTTTGATGTTCCTCAGCTGGAGGTCACAGTCTGTGTGGAGTTTTTTAAAAGCCTAGTTTACTTTGCTTAGTCACTGCTGCCATAAGAGAGACATCTCTAACCACTGAGTAAATATTAATAGAGAGAATGCAAAGAGAGGGAATGTGATAAGAAAAAGTTTCAGATGATTAAAAGCATGACTGTTGGAGCTTCCGTGGAGGGGACAGCTGGTGAACCCATATGACTTTCTTTAAGACAGCAAGTGAATGACATGTGCTGCACTTACTCAGCAGATTACTGAAGAATGTGTTTTCTCAAATGGTCCTGGGAGTTGTGACACACATGTTGACTCAGGCACATAAATTAACACTACTATGGCAAAGGAGGAACCCTGTAGTTTTTAAGTGGCCTTTTTTTTTACTGGTAATGTGTGACAAGTGAAATCAATCCGTCTGTCTGATTTGTCTTCATTTTCATTGTTCTTTAAACAGTCTTTAAGATTAGAATTTTTAAGGATATTCAGAATATCTTCTTTAGATGTTTACTGCTTTTGGTTCCATCTTTGTCAAGATGAAAATACTGCTTTGGTGTTGTTGAGGTCTGAAAACATATATAGGGTGGATTAGAAGATATATTAAAGTTTTTCTCCATTGGTTTGGCTCATTTCTTTAAATACAAATTACATTCTCAAAACTCTTAAGATCCTTTGGCAAAACATTTTAGCAGAACACCACGGTTTACCTGGAAATGCTCATATCTCTCTCCTAAAACACGTGACATGACTTGAGTGATCTCATGTGTCAAAACTGAGTTTCTTTCTCATGTAAATGAGATAATTGGAATATCCCTCCTGTCCACCTCTCAGTCTGAGCCCAGTCCCTCATACACAATAGTTACAGTTCTATTTTTTTTCTAGCTAACAGTGTAAAATTGTGTATTAAACAATTTTACGGTAAAAGTATCATTGTTTGATATCACAGTTAGGTAACAGAAAATGTAGCCAGCCCAATATACTGTAATATAAAAACAACCAATGAAGAAACTTATATGTCGCCTACAGTGCTGTAAATAAAGCTGGAGATTCAAAACCAACATTTTCACTGGTCGCTGTCCTCACGCTCCCTTTCCTGGCCACTATCCTTGCTCTCCTGGTCATCCTTCTCACACTCCTGGCCATCCATATGCTGCTGTCTGTTCCTGCAATAAGGCAATAAAACAGAGTGCATGTCGCAATCATCCCCTGTACTGATCTCCCGTGATATCAATACACGCAGCGTCCATTGCATGGGGCAGGGACCTCACATTCTAGCCTGATTCTCATACAGCCTCCACCTCCAAGTGGGGAAAAACTCCTCAATGTGATTGAGGAAAGGAGTGTGAGGTGGTAGGAACACCATGACCATCCTTGGATGAGTAGTGAACCAGGCCCTAATCAGTGAGCCTTAGTGGATATTTACACTGTCCCACTCAATTATATACTGTGGCAGGGGAGGTCCTATAAGGCTTCTTATTTTGAGGAATCAAATCAGAATGAAGGCATTTACATTTATGCATTTAGCAGACGCTTTTATCCAAAGCGACTTACACAAAAAGGGTTCAACATTCAACTACAACACCGGTTCCACACTTTCCTTGAGTGCAATATGCTACAAGAGGATTTAACATTCAACTATGACATAGATTACACAAGTACCATACATTGAAAATATGATACTCTGATAGTGTTAGCCTGCGTTCCTTGGAGGAACGGAGTGGGCGAGCAGTGACAGGGCTTTAAGAGGGTGTTGAGGTAAATGGGTGGGCACGCCATCGTTTATTCTCTCAAATGCAGGAACAAAAGAAAAAACAAAACAATGGAGGCCTGTTCCTTAGAATAAAGAATGATCAAGC
The DNA here is from genome assembly GCA_907169785.1 of Menidia menidia. Taxonomy (NCBI): domain Eukaryota; kingdom Metazoa; phylum Chordata; class Actinopteri; order Atheriniformes; family Atherinopsidae; genus Menidia; species Menidia menidia. The sequence goes on along the minus strand of CAJRST010005557.1, from coordinate 3,484,634 downwards.
AAAAAATGTGTTGAACATTGTAGGCCGGGACAAATTTAAACAGCCATTTGACTCAGATTCACCAGACGGGGGGCGGTTACCACCGACACCTCACAGCAAGAAGGTACTGGGTTCGAGTCCCGGGGGACCCAGGATCTTTCTGTGTGGAGTTTGCATGTTCTCCCTGTGTTTGCGTGGGTTCTCTCCAGGTTCTCCGGCTTCCTCCCACAGTCCAAAAACCTGCATGTTAGGTTGATTGGACATTCTAAATTGTCCTTAGAAGTGAATGTGAGTGTGCGTGGTTGTTTGTGGTTTGTCTTGTGTGTGGCCCTGCGATGGACTGGTGGACTGTCCAGGGTATACACCACCTATCTCCCATTGACCACTGGGATAGGCTCCAGTTCTCCCCGGGACCCCATTAGGGATAATGGATGGATGGATGGTTACCACATGGGTTGAACGTCAGGGTGCTAACTGAACATCCTAGCATCCGTAAGTAGACTTCCCAGGTAACTGGACATAGGTGTGCCGAATCGAGGAGTCGCTAGCTTAACACAGGTGCGACTGTATTCCAGAGGTAGGCCTCCAATTGGACAAAAACTGTAAAGACCCATTGCCACTGATAATTAATCATTGGGTCATTTAGCGCTTTAGGAATAACCCTCTTGGTTAAAAAAATACCATTTCATGTCAGTCAAACGTTGTTGTATTCTTTATAGATGCAATTTAATGAAATAGGTTAAGGTTATGGAAGGTAGCAACAAAGTTCTTAATATCTTTAAAATAGGTTCTTTACTCACCTGTTTATAAAGTGCAGACACAGCAGTAATTTGAGACAGAAGCCATTTTTATGCTTGAATGATTCATAGGTCAATGTTACGTGTCTTATGAGACCTTGAGAAAGTCTAAGAACTGTTGCTCAAGAGCACTTTAAAAGATTGCAAGTCAGTTTGGGGACTTGGAAGGAAAATACAAAGAAATAAAACTATTCTACAAAACGTTTAAAAAAAAAGTTTCTTTCTTTTTTTACATTGATCGATTTCTTCCCTCAAAACTAAATATTGTAATTTCCCTCTGTTATTACCATGTGTAAAACCTCCATGCATTGTCTGCTGTTTGTATGCACATATTTATGATTTTTAACACGTTTAACATTCTTAACACGCGGACAGTTTAAGAAAAAATAGAAGATGTCAATGCCATGCAACAGTTACTGCTTCAATAGCTGATTTGACCCCATGCTTATGCGAGTTCTGAATGGATGTGTGCTGCAGAATTATTTGACAGGCAGGGACCCTGGCAGGAGAGCACAGAGCAGATTCATGGTCAGACAGCAGAAATCTGTCAGCCTCCTGGCAACATGAGAAGACACCTGGAGGTAATGTAAGCAGCCCTCCCTAACCCACACTGGCAACCCCCCCCCCCCTCTACCTCTTTCTCTGCTTCTTCTTCATCTGTGTCTCTCCCGCCCCCTCTTCGTGACTCATCAACAGAGCCTTAATCCACAATGAGTGGGCACTGCCTCCACCTTGCAGGAGGCAGGAGACTAACATTAGTGCTGAAACATTGTTGCCCCCTGCTGGTTACTGTGGGGCGCAAATAACAAACAGAAATACTGTGGCGCTCAACAGGAACAAAGACCTTTTAGCGTGTTTGCTCTGAACAGTTGTATTGTATTTGAAATTGACCAGTTTGACTTGTAAGACAAAAAGGGAATGCAACCTAGCTTTCCTTCTCAGGATAATACTTATATAGTCTATATTTCCTGGTTATCTCTAACATCAGATTTCATGAAAGTCAAAATTAAGAAAAAGCCTTCTCCCCATATGATCCCATTATGGGTATTATTACCTTGCTAGTCAAGATATGCAAAACTAGCATCATTAAACAGAATAAAAGTTCTTAATTTTGTCTGTGTCTGAAAAATCTTGAGGATTTTTAAGAGCATTTTAAAGAAATCTTTAGGGTGCATCCAGGTGAGTCTTGATCTAAAATGTCTCAAAATTACCCTATTGATGCAAAAATACTGCTATTGTTCCCTGAAACATATATATTTGGCCTTTCCTGTTGATGGAATATGAGTGAATCATGTTTCTCATATTCCACCAGCTTTTAGACAAATAATAAAAATATAACAATTTCTTTTAATTTTTTGGGGGTAAATCAGTGTTTTTGAACTGTCTGTGAAGACAGCACTAATTCATCTTGTTTTAGGTATGAAATTAAAATCTAAAATGATAAAACAAAGAGCAGAGGTTTCCAAGATATGTAAACCAACTGTCCAAGACCACTTTAGAGGAAAATCTAGCTCTGTAGAATTTTTTTTTTTTTTTCAAATTATGGGTGGACCAAGACTTTTGCACGGTACAGTAATTCTTATGGTAAATAAAGGTGCATACTCCACCACCTGAACCAAATTCCCACTGTTTTATGTACAATATGGGTTTTTATGTTTTTATTTACTGAACTATTAGACATAAAGTGCATCTACATGTTCAATAGATGGATTTGAAACCACACTTTTAGTGTTAGACACACATGAATATTGTCATTGTAATAACAAAGTTATTGATTGTTCCATCAGTTTGGGTTTAAACTGATGGAACAATCAATAACTTTGTTGTAAGTGGCCCTTATGCAGACTGGAGAATGTCACTCAAATACAGAGACTATTTATTTGTGTGCATCTCGGGAAAGAGGAATCATTTCCTAAGTTGTGTATCTTCTTTTTCTTCTGGAGTTATGGGGTGTGTCAGCTGTTGGAGCACGGAGAGGGCTGGCTGTTAGCTTTAGATTTGATCTAATTTTCTTCTGCATCTTTTTCGCTTTCAATTCCTTTATCAGCTGTGATGATATAATGTTATGCAGGGGAGTAATTGAGGTGAGGAGCCCATTGAACTGCCCAGCCAAAAACCACTGCTTACATCTTGCTTCATAAACACACTGCTCCAACTTTTTCACCTTACCACTCCACATCTGAAAAAAAAACACTTTAATTAAGCATGTGAAGTATTTTAGGTGTAATGCTGAAATAAGTTTTGTTCTCACCTCTCTGTTCCACTCTAAGATGACAGAAACACCCAAAGGCCCCTGCACACTTCCATCTCTCCTCATGTACACATCCCCCGAACCAACCTGATACAGGATGGGGACTTCAGTGGCTGGAGGTGATGTGAAAGTTAACCGAAGCACTTTGAGATTGTGTTCCTCATCTCCAGGTTTGATTACAGGAACAAAGTGCAGGGTGTAGTTGCAAGGAATGAGTGGAGGGTGGAAGGTCTTAACAGCGTTGTCCACCTGTAGGCGCACCTCATCCATGAGTTTATGGTTTAGGTTTACGCCACGGACCAATCCATTGTCACACACTCCTACAAGCAGACTGCCTCCTGCACTGTTCAGGAAGGCACAGCCATAAACACAAATGTGTTTATATAGCATGTTCTGCAAGTAGCATCCTGAGGGGAAAGATAAATACTTTAAAAATTCAATTTTTCCATTACCAGAAGTTCAATTGCCAGAATTGACATGAAGCCATCCAACAGACAAAAAGAGGTGGAATACATCCTGGACAATAATCAATTTTATCACAGTTCCAACGCAGAAATCCACAAGCAGCAATATTTGCTCACACTTACTCATCCACTTACCATCCACTCAGTATTACAGATTGGTCTAATGTGTATGTTTCAGGACTGGGAGGAAGCCGGAGCTCTATGTATTGTAAGTGTTCTTAGTCTTACATTATCAGTGACGATGCCTACTATGACACAAAGGAATGTGGCCATTCCCCATTGGGAATAAAAGTGACAAAAAAAATAAATCAATAAAAAAGTATATTTAGTGTTGATTAGCATCATCAAGCAGATTTAGAGGTTTGAGTTGATTTAGATTAAAAAAAAAAAAAAAAAGACTAAACTCAGAAATAACCTAGTAAAAATTGTATTTAAGCTTGGAAAAAAAATATGAGATGGTAAAGAACAATATGTATTTCAAGGACGGTGATGATATATCAATAAGTAGGCATTTTTTTCTAATAATAAATCACAATCGGAATTCATCAACAAATTAATCATTATAACCCAATAGCTTTTCACAGAAAAAGTAATCTCTCAGGACTTTATGGAGAAAATATTCATTCAATTCAAATCACATCAAACTTAGTCAAATGCAATCCATCTAATTCCATTATAAATATAAGATAAAAAAGCTAAGAAGGAGAGTACCTAAAAAAAGCACCTTAACTGGTCACTTTGACTGGAAAAGCACTATATAAGTACAAGTCAAGTTATTATTCTCTGAAAAATCCATCTTCCACTTCGATATCCCTCAAGTAATTAGTCTTGTTTTGTTTTTTTAACAATCTCACATTGAAGACTTTGCTTGGCAACATTGTATATGAGGAATCAATCGCAAGTGAAAATGTATCACCCGAAGAATAATCGTTTTCAGAGGTGTGAAGAAAGCTCACCTCCTCCTTCTTTGAACTCAAGTGTCCGACTCTCATTGCCAATGTGAGCTCCGTACCAGAGGCTTTCGCAGCTGTTGATGTCTTTTTCGTGGATAGTCTGGATATCATGGACAGAGAACAGAGAAACTGGATCAGAGATAGTCAATAAGTGACAAAAAAATTAAGTAATTTGTTACTGAGGTAGTTGTAGACAATATAGCCACCATCATATGATGATTGAATACTTTATATTTGGCATCACGTACCCGTTCTGGTGTTCTCGGGACTGAATTATTCAGACTGTCCACAGAAGGGCTCCGTGGCCAAAAACTGGAGGCCGTAGAGCTTGAGTACCACTTTTTTCGTTTGTCTTTAGATTTTCTTTTGAAATGTCTCTTTCTCTCTTTCATCTTTAAAGGTTTTGAGCTTTTGGCTTATGATGTAATGCTCTGGAATTTTGGAATGACAATCATGAAAAGAGCAAAACCAACTTCTTAATGATGTATCCAGGTTGATTATTTTTACAAAGTCAGTTGTCTGGAAGCTATTTATTTTAATAAGTTAGGGCATGGTACACACAATGCCATCATACTAAAGGGGCGTCAGAGTGCTAAATAACTAGATGAACACTTTCAGGGTTGATAAATCATAAAGTCACAGACAATCAAAACAATATCAATCAAAGCCATGAGGCGTGGGAAAAGACCACTGCGGCCACTGGGCTAATGACAGCTCCGAGAACTTAAATCTAGCTGAATGGAAGCTGTGTGGAATAACTGAAATCAATAAGGCAATTAAATACAAAGTACAACTTTATAATTTCATAAGTAGCTGCAGTTGCAAATATGATTCTTCCGCATATTGGCAATTATTTTTCAAAATAACTAACAAGCCATATATATAAGAGGTGAGAGCCGATCAGGCACCCTAGGGGGTCTAAGCAACAGCGGTCACCCCAGTGGCATCGTTAAATTCATGGTAGTTGCCACTGTCAAACTCTTTTGTCCCAATCCTGAAGTGTTAGCACTTTTCTTTCAAATCATTCTACTGTATTGGAGAGACTTATAGCTGTACTGTTGTGTTTCTATGTCATTTTACAGGAATACTCATACTAAAAACATAATTTACCCAATTTCTTTAAAAGACAAACTATTCCTCCTCTTATTCTTCTCATTGAATGTGAGATAAATCTCTATGTATAAAACAAATAAAACTAACTGTTTTAAAAGGTCAATGTTTCAAACTTGTGGGAATAAATTACAATCGTTCCCTTTCCTTAGCTAAATAACTTTGTCTTACCTGAAAATTTGTCTGATTGTACAATCCTGCACTTTATATAGGAATATATATACACTGTAATCACCTCCTTATAGCAACACGCACATCCGGTGATTGAAAGTCTCAAAATGAGAATAAAAGCAACATTCTAGTTTTGAAATCCTTTGTTGCTACTGTTTCTAAAGTGAATCAAATGTTGCATGTTCTTAAGATCTGCCTTTTGAATATAAACATTCCGTAATTTTAGTATTGATTATTCTGCAGAATTTTAAAGCAGAGATTTAATGCACAAGATGAAAGATAAATGGGTGTTGATGCCCTCAGCAAATTAATTTTTGTTTACCTGACAAAAACAAAAGTTAAAGAGTCATCGGGCCAGTCATTCACAAACAGGATTTAGCCCCCAATTAAGGGAATTTCTTTTTTCAATGTAATTTACTGAGAGGATAATTTAATGGACGCAAGAAAATGATGAGGACTATTGAGTTCATTGAGCAACATTACTATTCAAACAAAATTGTTTTTCTTCTTATTTAAAAGGCATTATAATAGCAGTATTAGCAGACTGCAAAGTATGATTTTACGTATTATAATAAATGTTGATAAAAGAATGCAATCAGAATCGACTGTATTCTGATAAGAATATATTAGGTATGATACTGAGCTCTGACACTTTTTTTGAATAGATGATAATGTCAACTATCCACTTGAGGTCAGTGTTGCTCTGAGTTAAGCCACACTTGTAAATCGCTGTCCTGAAGAAGGGGTCAAGAAAACGAGTCCTTCATGTGACCTCAGTAATGCTTTATGGGAAACGCAGAAAGCAGGACAGTGAATTTGATCCAAACCACTGAAAAATCTGATGCTGTGGAAAAGACTGATTTTATTCAGCCTATTCCGCAAATACCCAACAATTGTGACGCAGAAAACAATTAAACTGTTTTACAATAGATTTATTCAAAGGAAAAAAAAGCTGAATATCCGATGGGTTACAACACAATAATACTGCCAGTTTCTGGTCATATGAAAGGCATATCCAAGGCAAATCTTTAGTGTCTTTGGCCTTAGTCTGTTTAACATTTTTACTGAATAGGAATTTGAAGGGAATATATGATATGACATTATCTAATTTTCTAAATATATTTGGTGCCATATTGATGTCTTTCTATTGACTGTCATAACCATAAGCCACTTGCCCGTTGTAAGCTGAAATACGTTACACTCCCCCCGTGACCCTGTTGGGAAAAGGGGGTGTAGAAAATGGATGGATGGTCGAAAACAAAGAAAAAGCTGTTTTTGGCGGGGGTCTTTTGCTGTTATTTTTTTTTAATCTGCCGAGACCAAGTCTCCATGGAAATAGAATGTTTCCTTTTGGATGCATTCATAAAATACATACTAGCTTCTTCTCTACTCTAAAAAGACTTTAAACCCTTGCATTGGTCTGTCTCGGTTTTGTCCCCGGATGAACTCTCCACTCCACCGTGTGAACCACTGCCTCTATTTCACAGTGACACTCTACAGGATAAAATGGGTGGAAAATGGATGGACTTTATTACACTAGTTGCCAATTAATTTAGAAAAGATTACAGGGCAACGACTAACAATTATTTTCATCATGGATTTATCGGCTCATTATATTCTCACTAAATCAGTTGCAGTATTTACTGCGCTGCTCTTCTTGAGTTATTATCAAGTTACTGGGCAAACTTTTCATTCCAGTATGATAGTTGGGGAGTTGTATAGAGGTTCAAATCACTTAGAAAAACATTACCAATAACAAACAATTGGCTCATAATTTAACAGTGATCTAGACCTTATAATATGCATGAAACTCTTTTCCTACAGACATATCAGCTTAATCAGCATTTGATCAAGATTTACGAGATTTTAAAATGCATTGTTATCCTGACTTGCGTCCAGTTTAAAAAAAAAACACTGGAACAGGGTTTTATATGACCTTCCTAACTCTAAAGATGTAAGAAAGCTGATTGACTATGCCTAAGAATAACAGGAAACTACATTCATTTTTAAGACAGTCTTCCCTCATGGATTATCATACATTAATGCCTTAATTGATAAAAACACAATATTTAGGAATTTGTGAACATATGGCAAGCAGAAGATGGATCAGTTTCAGAGTAGTTTGCATTCCAAACTAAATCCTAAACTAAATTTTGTTATCTCTGTATGGGTTGTCACAGTAACACTACCAGAATTACTATGTGTTGTATCAAAAGATAAATAATGTAAAAAAAAATTTATGTAGGGTATAGCTGAATATTGGACTGTCGTTCATTTCACAGCTCAAACACAAGGAAAGACTCTCCTAGCCTTTGTACGACATGACTCAGAGGGACCCATCAAACTGTATTTTTGACCTAAATAATTCACTAAATAAATAAATACATTTGTTCAGAAGAATGTGTGCCAAGAATTCTCTGTTGAGTATTCAACAACAAAGTCATACCAACAACTGTCACGAGATATAGGCCAGAACATTTCTGTTTTTGCCACGATCTGGGGGCCAGCATGTTCAAATGGTTGGAAAAGTAAAAAGCATATGCTTTTAAAAGTCTGGGATAGAGAGCATATATGTAGGTGTCTGCACACATTATGATCTCAAAAACTCAAACTTAAAAACATAATCCTAATATTTCGGCCACACAAGGTCGCAATGTTTAGAGAAAATGTTTTACTTTTGGTTTAAATTTGCTTTTGATATCTTTGTGGTCTAATCACTATACCAAGGAATAACTCTTATTCACCCCACTGTTAGTTTTAAATGTGTTTTGGGGGCTTTTGTAGGCTTCATTTGTATTTGAGAGAACACAGGAAAGTAAACAAAAAGAGGGTCAAGGGGCATAAATGTGCCTGAAATCAGGCCTATTGCATCAGGGATTATTTTAGTTTTTTTCTTTTTGTTCATAAGGTGCCTCTATGAACGTTAGTTCAAATCAGGTTGCTATCTCAATGCCATACATGGGAGGTCAAACTCTCCCAGTCTTGTATTTTTTGGTTTGATTTGCTTTGGTGAGAGGTAAAAGTTACAACTGTCCTTCTATGTGAATTCAAGTACAGGTATGTGTCATTGAATGAGAAAATGAACAGATAGGAAATGCAATGCACACCTGCAGGTATAACACAACCCCCACTCAAGATATGACTATTTCATTCTTTTTTTTTAGTTTATATCTACCTCTAAATTCATGGTTTGAAAAGGTACTGAACCAGTGTTGTCTGTTGTAATTTGGACAAAGCTCATTGCGGACATATGGAGCATCTAATTCTAAATGATTGTCATAAAGATGACCTGCATCAAAATAATATTTGGTATCCAAAGACAAGCGTGATTTTCACATGTTCTTTTATTCTTTTATTTTAACTATTTAGTGATTTAGTCTTGTAATGCGCGTAAGAATAAGAAAACTATTAAAAAAGGAATAACTTAATATTACGTTTTGGTGATTTATGATATTTTTGTATGTTCAGCACTTCGATATAAACAAAAATGAAGTAGGACGTGTAGTAATAAGCAGTCACTACAGACATTGTGATCAGATTCCAGGATTGTGAGATCTTTTGACTGAGTTAGCTGACCGTGCCCTGAGGGAGAGGAGTCAGTGACCGATGGCCAGTCTTCCTCTGGCGATAGCACATTATCACTCGAGTGAGTCATCAATAGCATGTCAACATCTCTGAGATTCTTCATGCCAGTCTTCCTATTGCTGTTCTAATCCCCCAGTGTGCCTCGTTTCAGCGATTGTCTCCTCCCTCCCTCAGTTTTTTTCTCCTCTCCTTTGCTTTATACTTCCCCTCCACCCTCCCAAACCTCCACTGGATGCTTCCATCACATTCTGCTGAAGAATTTGGAGGACTGCCAACAGTGTTACATTGCCGCTGCGTGTGAATGTGGCGAGTGTGTGAGTGCCAGCATTTAACCAAGCATGAGATGGTGTGTGTGTGTGCGCAGATACAAGATGTGGTGTGTTTGTGTGTGTGCTCCCTGCTTTTGAAGACACGCAATTTCATTTCTTTATTTCTTTGAAAAACGTGAATTCAATTGACGACTGAAGGTTAAAATCACAGAGAAGAATTGGTGTGTATGCGTGTCTGGACAAATGGATGAATGGGCACCGTGCACTGCTTTTAGGGGCCTTGTTTGTGCGCTTGTGTGAGCGAGAGTGAATGTGTTGAAAAGAGTGAAAGAATGCGAGAAAAAGAAGTGGCGGATGGGTGTTGTCTTACAAGCAACAACAGCGCATAGCAGAAAGAGGCATTTTCAACCAATTTATTAATCCTTTTAGGCAATGTTCCCTGTTCAGAAATGCAAATTGAATCAATCTGAGTCTGACTTTTAAGACTTTCAAGTGGGATTTAATTAGAAGCTGAGGCGCGCAGTTTTAATGAGAGAGGGGGTGGAGAGAAGAGAGGCAGAAAGGGAGAGAAAGGGAAAGAACGAATAGAGGGTGGGGTGGTGGTGTTTTAATGCTATTCCTCTGGGATGAGGGTGAAGGACACATAAACCCAACACCGACAGGTTTCTTCAAAGACAGAATTCCATCGTTCCATCTGACCATCTGTCTGTCTGTCCTCGCTGCCCTTCACCTTCGACTCAGCTGTTTACGCCCAGGGAGGGTTTGGAGCTCAGGGTCTGTTTTGTGACACTAAACAATGCCCAATCCACTGCAAACCCACACATAGCCCTAAGCAGTAAAAATCATCCCACTTCCTATTCTGTAATGGTTCCGCAATCTCCATCCCTGAATCCTTTGTCCTTTTGTGTTGCTGTTATTTACTCCAATATCATTTCTCTTTCCACCTCCCGTCCACCTCCTTTTCGCTCAATTCCTCACTGAGATTTTCTAGCTCTCCTCATCATCATCCCATCATTTTCCGAGCCTTAAGCTGACTGAGCCTCCCAAAGCCATCAGGTCTGATTGTCTGATCTCCAGGCGTTGAGTCCACCAGCTGAAATGAAAAACGAGGATCCCTCTCAGCCTCTATTTAATACTCTCTTTTATTCAACTCTCCTTAGTCCTTCCCTTTCTCTTTTTCCACCTCTCTTTCACACTCTATCACGCTTCTTTCAAACTCCCCCTGTCTCACACACACACACACACACACACACACACACACACATTTCTCTGTCATTTCTTTTACTCATGTTTCACCTTTTGGGGCCTTCCCTGCGTCTGACAATCTTACCGATCCCTCCTCTCATTCCCATTCATTTCTGCCCTCTGTCCTCTGTACCATCAGTGGAATTTTTGAGAATAGAAGAGAAAAAAAACTGATAAAAGACTTTAGATTAAAGCATACGTGTACAACGTGAATAGGTGCACCATGAAAATACACAGCAGGTGGAAGAGTGTTGGATTGATACAAAATGTAACGGTTTTTACAGTTTTGAATTTAAGTCACTGAACAGTTCCACTGTATAGTTCCATAACAAAAGATATGGACAAAAACTATGTATAGAACTACGCTAGGTGCTAATAATGATGCCAAACTAGACTTACCTCTTATTTTCAAGCCACATGAAAATTACTGACATTCATGACCTCAGCTATACAGAAACATTCTGAGTATGTGTTCATATTTCAGATATGGCTGTTCAACTTAAATACATTTCAGATGTTTGTATTTTTTGACAGATGAAAAGATCATCCAAAATACAATGAGAGAAATGTGAAAAAGGTCTGTGAAAGCATCTGTGTCCATTACTTAATGTGTTATTAGAAGATGCTGCTGACACATAGCTGTAATTTTGCAGACATACATATATATATAGGTTTTTGTTTTTATCATTATTATTATACATTTCAGTACTGGGTCTCAGCTGTACATCATTTCTAGTTTTAACTAGTCCTACAAAAGCTATGAGATGTGATTTTACTCTATGGCCTGCAGCACTATGAATCCCTCTTCAGAAGTAACAAAAGGGAATATAGCTTCTCTCAGAGCAATTCAATACTTCTTATTCAATACAACATTTCTATGTGAAGAGTCTCAAATATTCCAACAAGGTAGGTTTTCAAACATGACAGTATCCTTTGCTCCCCTCTGTCTACGCCATCTTCTGTTACTGACACAAAACCTTCAACTTTGGCTTATCAGTCTCAGTTCTACGTTTTCCAACTTAGTAAACCAAGTACTTTTGGAGTCTTTTTTCTATATCTAACAAACTGGCTTTCTGCCAACAGTGGAAAAAGATTGATGAATTGAATTGATTAAGTTGATTCATGTAAAAAGTATAAAAATCTTAGTGGTATAGGACAACTGCTACAAATGAGTCAATATGATAAATGTCATTATTTGCTCTTAGTTTGATTGGGGGCCTGGTTAATGTACAGAATTTGAACAAAAAAAACTTAATTTCTTTATGTTGTACATTTTCTAAAACATTTCTGTATCCTCAAGCTTTCTATTTCAAAGATTGAATACAGGTTTGAAGTTTGAATTTTTACCTATTAACTTTAAGTATGCAAAAACAACAACTATCAACAAGAACAACAACAAGAAAAAACCTGCACGATCTTCAAGATGGCAGTAATGTAACAATACGCTGTTTGCTAACTGCCAATGAAAAACAGGGGAAAGATATAAAATTCACACTACAAGAAACTTATTTGTGTACTACCACCCTACTGACATTCAGTTTTCACTGTCGTTTGCCTTGTTAACCCTTCGATGCACTACAGTGGACGGCTATTTAATGTTGTGTTGTGCTGGGCCCAAAATGCAGATATCCAGAGATAGGGGAAGGAGAAAAATGGCAGTTTATTTAAAACTGAGGGGAAAAGATGAGGAAGAGGTGGCGTCTCCGGACCCAGGGGCAGGTAGTTGAGGCGGGCAGGTTCACCTCCTGTGGATGAGGGAGGTGGAAGGTGTGGCTGGGTTGCTGGAAGGTTGGGATGGAGTTGGATCCTGGAGATAAGGAGCTGAAGAAAATCTCAAAAGTGGAAGTAATAGTAGGTTTTTCTGGAAAGAACACTGGCCGATCTACCAAAGCCACACCTATCCTACCGAGAGAACACACCAAAACCACACCCACAGTCTCACGCGCCACATTTAAAAGCCATTCTCTTATGTATATATGTTTTTTTTATGCTTTAAAAGCTGCTGAGATAGACAGAAATAAATCTAAGGGTTAAATGACAGGGAGTGAGAAATGCAAAGTTTGATGTTTATGCATTCTGTTAACAAATGTCAAAATATGTCCAAGTGAAACATACAGTGTTTCATTAGTAAGAAATCTTAAATTATCCAGAGATATATCTAAAAAAAAAAGAAATATTATTATTCATACACAAAAGAGGTAACTAACTCTTGCTTTATTATTCTTGTCAACCTACTATTGTAAATTCAACTTTGTACTTAAAACTCTTCTTGGGACTGAGCCCTGCTTCTTATTTTCTGACCCCTTTACTTCCATCCATGCCAATGTTAAAAAAAATTCTTCATTGTTATCCTGGATTTACTAAATTATTGTTTATGCAAGATTGTATTACAGTGGTCATTAGAGTGTTGATTCTTTTCTAATACTACCTTCCTGCGAGAATCACTTTTGTTAATAAGAAATGTTGCCTTTCAATTTACTGTGACCATGGAAATGCTAATTATAGCTTGAGCATCATCCAAATGGCCAAAGAAATCAGTAATGCTTTATGTCAATTTTGATATTTCTCAATGGGTATCACTGTAACATTTATATCTTTGATCCCTTCTAAATATCAACTGACTAATCTCCTGCCTAAATCCCAATCATATGCCCTGTCTTGTTAAGCTGGTCACTAACAGTGAGTAACAAATGTCATCAAAAAGGGACTTGTGGTGGCGACTTGTGGTGACTTTGTATACACAACAATCATCAACTACAAGAGATACTTTTGTGAATGGAATGATTCAATAGAAAGCAAAATAAGAAATGGATTGGTGTTATGAGAAATTGTCTCAAAGAAAATAGGAGTAATTATCTATTAGAACATATCTGAGGCATGATATCAGCTTTAATGGAATTACATAGGAGCTTTATAATTGATTTCGATATCTGAGCCCTTGGGAATCTGATTACGTCAAAGAAATTCTGGCAACATCTCACTAAAAGCAGGTCTGAGATTATGTCTGAGATTATGTAAGAAATTTATATTGGTTTTTACTATCACTAATGTTCATGGATAAGTTGCTTAAGAGGCAGTCCTACTTGCAACTTCACTCCTCAGTAAATTACCAATCATTTTAAAATGCTTTTCTTTGTTCATTATGCACACAACAATTCCCTGACTGCAAACTCACAGTATTGGCACTGGTTCATTTCCTTTATTGGATGTCCCTATCTTTTTCTGTACCCATTCCTGTCAAGCAACTTTAAGAAGTTGAGGGCCAGACTAAAACGAACACAGCAAAGTGGTTTTAGATGTACATTTCCAGACCAAAGAAAATCTAAAATGTTTCAAGTGTGACATTTGACTATTTAAAAAAACTAATGGCCCATTTTCAATTAGGTGGTTAAAAGGTTAAAAGCAAGAATAATAACAGACTGAAAATGCAAGAGAAAACAAAAAAGCTCTGCTGAAGGAATACGTTGCAACTAATGACATACACTGGCAACAGGTTAGTAACGTGGCTGGGAATAAAGTGCATCATATTGAGAAAGAGTGTATTAGAACTTGACATTTTGAGGTTCAGCTATCTACATTAAACTGCTTTACAAACTGTAGAACATATCAACGTTAGATCAATTTACAGTTTACTTCATCATCAAAATACTCCTAGATAATGGAGTCGTATCTCTGCAGAAGGAACAAAAATCAGTATTGGATGCTTGGAACGCTCAGGCTCTGAAACACCTTACCGTTAAAATCTGTAAGCTTTTGTGTTTTACGAGCTAACCAGAATAAAAATCACTACGTTTTTTTCGCTCATTTTGTCACAATGTTATCGTTCTGAGATAAGCATTCCCCATTTCTATCGTTGTGAATGTTTTGGATCTTGGACTCTTTTGACAGATTTTGTGTGACATAAAAAAAAAAACTTTAATAAATGTTTCTCATAGGTGGAACATTTACCTTGTGTTTTGAAAGCATTTTAGGCAGAGAGGTGGCTGACAGCCAAACTAAAGTGCCCCTGGAAAGGATTGCTCTTGTTCTGAACTGTGGATTAGGGTTATAGTAGCATTGGGGGTGGAGTGCCAGGTGTCAGTGTGGTAGATGAACTACCGGTGTGTAAGGTACAAGGTGATAGAGTGCATGAGGTCCAGTCTGTCACTGTCATTAATTACCCAGACAGGGCTACTAGTACCAAAGTCCTGCTCCCATACATAACCGTCACAGCAGCCACCAGGGCCACGACGCTGGCACCTGAGGAGGTATGCACACACACCATGGTAAAACTACTCAGTACTGTTGTTAACATGACTAAAAGGAGACATGCTTGCTGTGAAGTATAGTTTTTGCACCAGAAATTTGAAAAGAACCACAGTAGAAATAAGTAATGATCTTAGTTAAGTGACATTCTGTCAAATATTCGTCCTCCCCCCTGTCTGGGTCCACTCACCAAAAAACATAAGAGAAACGAGCCAGACAGCCTGCCAAAATTGTTGTTGTCTTTGCCATAAAAGGACATTTTCTTCACTATACGTGCACCTATGCTGACTCAAATAAAGAGTCTGTTTTTCATTTGTTTTCTTTCACTTTTTGACAGTTGACAGAATGTCTGCTAAAATATCTACTTTTAATATCAGTTAGTTTCAACCATTGAGATTCATTGAAATTACTGAGTCACTATTACACTGAGTTGTTACATTTCTTGTTTAAAGTTAAAAGTAACTATGTGGTTGAGATTAAGCTATGCATCCAGAAGGAAGAGGAAAAAAGAAAATCTCTTCACCCTGTACTTGTCGACAAGTGTACCAAGGTGGATTTGTTTTTGGTAGACACTTCCTCCTTTTCCTGTCTCTTCTTTTCAGTCTTCTTATGTACAGATAAGTGAAAGCTGCAAGAAAATAGTGGAAAGAACTGGCTGATGACAAATGCAAAAGGGAAAAGAGATAGAAGGTTGTGAACGGGGGTAAAAGAGACGGAGAGGTAACGGGGGAATGGAGTCTGGTTTGTGTCTTTGCGGGTCCCATCAGATAGAGATTGGGAGATAACGATAGAGATGAATTGGAGAGGAGAGACGAGGGAGGGGGAAGAGACTTTAATGAATTAATGACTGTTCTCACAACTAGATGCCTCCTCT
Organism: Menidia menidia; assembly: GCA_907169785.1. NCBI lineage: Eukaryota > Metazoa > Chordata > Actinopteri > Atheriniformes > Atherinopsidae > Menidia > Menidia menidia. The sequence goes on along the minus strand of CAJRST010005557.1, from coordinate 3,468,691 downwards.
CTCCGGCTCAGACGCAGCCGATGAAATAATAAATAAACACATGAATAAGTGAAGAGGCCTGCAAGAGACGGCGCTCCGGAGGGGAAGAAGATGGAGGGTGGAGGTGGGGGCTGGCATTGCGGATAGGCGTGCGATGAGCCTCTCCGATGATTTGCTCCAACATCAAGCAGCTGGAGGTTACTGAAAAATTTAGCGATGCACAGGGAGCTGGTGAATGCTAATAGAGCAGACCGATTCTTCAAATCCCTCCAAACCCCTCAGTAACAGCTTGCCCTGGCACACTCCGACCACCTCCAGTCTCTGGTGACCTTGCTAGATGGCTAGAAGATAAAGCCGCCACCGTGCATGCAAACGAGACTCTTGCTTAGGATTTTTTGCAAGATTGCCAGATGCTGCATGGTGCCAAGAGGGCAAGTAGGGGTCTCTAAATGACATGTTAGTTTGACCAAGGCCCAGACAGAGACGGGCAGGGTGCCCGTCATCCAAACCAAAAAGGTTTATCAGATTATGGCAAAAAGACAAGAAAAAAATCCTGTTAATATTAATGATGAACCTGAAGAGTTCTTCCTGGATGATGCCAGAATGTTGTTAGCTAAAAAGAGGAATCATGAATGATTGGAGCTTACTTCAAATGCATTGCTAACTCATTATCCCAAATTGATGAGAAATTAAATTCAACATATACAAACTGAACTATAAAAGTACAAAAGATGAAGAAGCTGTGGACTGGACAAAGTAATGGTCAACATACTGGTTAGTACAGAGCGATGCGTAACCTTGAAAACAATAAGGATAAAATATTTCATGAATCCACATCACCCAAGCGCTGTTTGCCCCTCAGTTCTCAAACTTTACGTCAACAACAAAACATCCATATGGAACAAAAACAAAATCCATCCCAGCCCTGCGGCCCATCCAGCTAATGTTATTATGTTAGGATTGGGAACCCAACCTAAGTTAAATCTTATCCTGGAGGCCACTGACAAGCAGAAATCAGAACTTTGTGGAAAACAGTTTTCCACAATGCTGTACTTTGGGCCAGTAAAGCATCATTAAAGTGACTGATATGCTGCCAACTATTTTATGACAATTGTGTTATGTACAGTAAAAAAATGTTTTGGAATAATTTATTCAGCCATGTGCAAAGAGAATGTATGTCATTATTGTTAGATTAAATGAAAAATTAATAGAGTGAAGGTTGTTTTTTAAGGAGCCTCAAAGAGTCTCAAAGAACCACAAAGAGACTCAGCAGGTCATTTTATTTTCAGCTTTCATCTTACTTTTTTCCAGGTCTGTTTCAGTGAATATTCACCACACAAAGTTATTCCATGGAAGACTCTTGGTTACTGTAAAGTTGTAGGAAAAATAAACTTATCTTAGCTCTTTTTAATGCAATGAAAATGGCAGAGGGGCAGAACTTGTATTACAGAAAATGTTCAATTTGCTCAAGACAATGTGTTGTGATATATTTGATGTGCAGGTGAACTGCTTCTTCAGGCAACTCCGACCTTAATATCCTCGTCCTCAGCACTTCCCCATCAGGCCCTTGGGCCTGGATGGCCCCTTGAAATCTGTCCCCTGGCTGTGATGCTGACAGACTGGATGGGGAGGCTCATGGCGGCGCTGAGGACCAGACGTGGACATGATTTACGGGCAGAGCTGCTGGGGTTGCTGGGCGACGTCTTTCTGCGGTCCCTGGCCACTACAATCTGAGCTTCATGTCCGGCTCCGAGCAGTCTGCTCAGGCTCACATCACATTCCCCTCTCTTGGTGCTCCTCACCCCTCCCCGGAGCCTCCCCTCCCCTGCCAGCCCTCCTCAACTGTGCTCTCTCTTTCACTCTCCCTTCTTCTTTTTCTACTGCTCTACCCACTGAGTTATTGTGAATCAGAGGGACGGAGTGAATAAAAAGAGGACTGCAACAATAGAAGCTGTATGATAAGGGCCACTTCTTTGAGGTGTAGACACCAAGATGCATATGCAAACATACACAAAAGCAAGCACCCGGGCTCTCATGTGCATATAGACACACATGAAAAACATAAAACAAAGAGGGAACTCCAACACAAAGGCTGTGTGTTGTCTTGCCTTCCACTGTGGTGGGGATTTATTGGCTTCAGCGCGGAGTGCCGATCTATCCTTCTTGTAAAGTGCATTGTCTGAGCTCCTTGGACTTGCAGCTTCAGTGTTCTGGCTCTGTGTATCTTAGCCTCGGCACCTCTACTGCTTTTCTATTCACCCTCTATAATCAGCGGAGAGCACTGGGAGCGACTTGGAGTCTGGCTGGCTGGCTCGCCCGCTCCTGAGTGCTGGCCGTGAGCTAGGTCATCTGTCCAAAGCAGCACATGTCTCCAGGGAAGGTGGGGAGAAGGGATACAAGGAGGTTATTTGCGGAATAAGAGAGTAGGGACTACAAAGTGCACATGGCAAGGTTTTAGCGTGAAAACATAGCAAACTAATTTGTTGGTCAAATGGTGCTTTTTATCGCAATGCAATGGTCTGGTGATACCATTGATACTGTTTATGAGTCCGGGGAACAACCTTGATATCATTATGTATACCCAGAAAAACAAAGGGAGAAGGGGAACTGATTATTAAATAAAAAGTGGCAACATAATCCCACACTACTTCAAAATAAGCATGACACTGTTCATATTTTCAGATGATTTAGCATGGGTAATCTGTAATCTGCAATGTTGAGGAGACAGTTGAAGCCGTTGTAGATTGATTAAAAGAGACTGAAGAGTAAGCACATAAAAAATATGCTTTTCTGCTTTTAGAACTTTAATTTTTACCACATACCAAAACCACCTGTTGAAATACAGTCCCAAACAAACTGCTGTGATCACTGTTGCATATTTGTCCTGGCTTAGTCTGTACGTACTGAAAAAATTATTTAACCAAACATTTCACAACTACATTCTATATTCTATTCACATTCTGTTACACCTTCAAGCTACAGGATGTGTCTTAGACCATTTACAGAGCCCCTGATAAACCATCCAAAAAACACTTTGTCCATCCTCTTCCGAGCACTTCTTGGCAGATGATGGCTGTGTGCTTCAACCTGACTGAGTTTTTCAAACACAGCTGATGTAATTTAGTTGATGTTGAAGACATGGAACTCTGAATTAAACCACTTCAGCTCTCAGTGTTGGTAGTTATTGAGGATGACTTTTTCAGGGGCAGATTAAAATACTTAACCTCATTTAGCATTTGCTCCAAACTAGAACCAGACTTTTTTTGTAGTTCTTAGAAAATTTAAATGTTTCTGAATTTTCAATTTTTTGCTTTCGAGATTATTATGGTATTTCGTGGTAGTATAAACATATACAACACTATGATGTTATTATTTTTAAAGTAATACTAATATCTTTTTCACTCATTAAACATCTTGTAATTTTAGTAGTTTTGGCTTGACTGTCAATGGCATAGGTGATTGGAAATTTCTAAATGTCTTTTTTGCAATTAAAGATATATCAGTAAAAGAAGAGGAAGTTAACCTTTGATAATGCCAGAACCCATGAAAACAATATCTCAGTCTGCAATCTATTCAACCCTATCTACAGTGACGCACACATTTTTCCTAACATGAAAAAATCCATGGCTGAAAGTGGCTCAGCAATGCATAGCTCTCACCACCGTATAGATATCATAAGCAAACAGAGAGGCCGACAGGACTGAGATCTGCCATGAACAAAAGTGCACAGGGAGAGGAGAGGGTACATAGAGTAGCTGTGTCAGTGCTGTGTGCGCTGAGGCCTTCAATACTGTCAACCACACTGAGCTCAGATGAAACAAAGCTGACTGCCGATCACTGAGCTCTGCGCGTTTGTGTGTGAGAAAGCAATAGAAGAAAAAAAGATATCACTTTTTATAGTTACGATAGAGGGTTTGTCACCAAAGAGCCTCTCATCACTTTTCAAGAAAGAACAGACATTTCTTTGAGAATATAAACCCACTTTCTATATACTTTTTGTAAGCTTTATCAAATCGAGAACCACCCCACCCACCACCACCACCACCACCACCCCCATTTCTGAGTTCCTCTCCATCATCAATCATTTCTTTCTTTCATTCTCTCTCCCTTTCCTTATTACTTTCTCTCTCTCTTTCTCTCTCATATACACACACATATGCAAATGCACACATACTTAAACTGTGGTGGAAGCCCAAAGAGTTGAGGTAATGGCTTACACATGTCCTTATTAAGGATCTGGCACATGGCGGGGAACTTTCCGACCCGTCCATAATTGATATTAATCCCTGCTCTTTGCAGTGTCTCGGGGGAATGGTCGGAGACATTAATGCACATACAATGGCAGTGTCTAAGACCTTTAAAAAAAAAGAAAAAAGATGGCCCTCAATAGCCTAAATGAATTAGATTAAACAGACAAAAAATGGAAGAAAAAAACATGACATAAGATTATTGAAAATTCCTTGAGATGTGATGTGAATTTTTTTAGAGAGAAAACAAATCAATAGCACACTGCATTCTCAATGTAACAAATCTCTTGTCCATTTCTTCCAACACACAAGACCATATAATTTCTCTCGAGCTTGGCTAAATGGTATGTATTATAATTCAAAGTTAGCGTAGACAAAAAATTGCCTCTTAAAATCATCTAATGGAATTGTAATTTTGATTCTATATAGGACTCATGCTAAATCACATGTTGTAAATCAGTGAGCCGATTTACAGTTGTAAAAGTTAATCTTCACTTTTACCATGAAAAAAAAGGTGCTATGCTGCCTTCTGGAGCTGCAGTCCCCAAAGGAATGATAATCAAAGCCTCACTTTCATACCGCTCAGCAATATTATTAAGCCCAACAGGCAATCCAATGTTTTTTCTGTATATCCTGATGAGGCTTAAGCTTGGCTTGACACAAACTATGTAGAAAAAGTGGTTGACTGCTCCACTTCAAAATGGATCTTCTTTGTGATGACCTGGCTGAGAGGACACAGATCTATTCTTGTTGTAGCATGTCTGCTGTACCTCGTCCAACTCCGACTCTTGCAAAAATTATTCAAACGTTAAAACACTAAAAGCTTAAATACGTTAAAGTATGGTCCCACTTGTTGTGCATGTCATCCATTGTCATGTGAATGACCTTTGAACGTAGAAATAGTGTGTAAATACTCATAAAATAAAAATTCATAATGTTGCTTTGAATGAAATTGTCATCTATGTGTATTACATGACCTCTATGACTTCAGCAGTAGTTTCATTCAAACTTTCAATCTTCGTTCAAACTTTCCATTAAACACTTAACAAGCCACTGTGGGGTCAGTGAAGAGACAGAATGGACATTACATGTTCAATTTATAGGAGAAAATCAGTTAGTTAGTTAGTAATCCCACAGGTTCCCTCTGAATTCTGGGCTACTGATGATGCTGAAGTTCTCTAAAGGTTCATGCTACATTTTAGCTGGGTGTCAAACATGCAGGTGTTCTGATGTGTCGTTATGAAAAAGCCTGATACTACCATTTGAATAATATTTACTAAACAACAGCTATGTGAGACTTACACCACTACAAAGTTCTAATTCTATAGAAGATATTCCGTTTTGATTTAATTTCAATTTGTGCTCTGTTCTCAGAGGAAGGGAGACTGTTATAATCCTATTTAATGGAATTATTTCTATTCCTAGTTTACAGGTTCTCAAGAACTTAGTGGTACATTTTGTGAGGAGGACAAGAGGGCGGGAACACATTACACCAGGTTTAAATTGGCTCCCTGTGCTTTCAGGATGGATTTTAAGACTTTTTTAGTAATTCATAAATGTCTTAATGGTCTTGGGCCTTCTCATCTATCTGACCTTATTTCAAATTATGAGTCCTGATGGACAGTGAGGTCCTCTGGTATCTGAAAGCATATATCTGAGGTGTTCTGAGAGGTGTCTCAAGTCACCAGACCATACAAAAATCCGAGAACAAAATCTTCGATTTTTTTTTAGTTCCAACTTAGTTTTAAAAGTTGCGAATTAAAAAGCAATTCTACACACTCTACACATTGAGTTCCCTCCAACTCCAAGTCTTGACCATTGAACTTCACTCGATCACCTCTACAACTCTGTCACGCCTGGGGGATTTTTTTATGTGTTATCCTGTCTCCATGGTTGTCTTGTCATTTCCTGTTTTATCTTGAAAGGTACATCCCCTTGTTTTAGGCTACTTGCACTTTAAGTGGTCTGCGTCTCTCCTTGTGTTGGGCCTGTGTGTTTTGTCCTTTGACCTATAATGAGCATTCGTCCTCGTCTTCAACCGAAGCCTTGCCTTGAACCTTTTATTGTTATTCCTCGTCCAAGTGATTTTATTGTGTACTTTATAGCCTTTGTCATCCTCGTTCCAGAGTGATTATTATTTGATACTTTGTTCTTAGCTTTATCTACCTCGTTTTCAAGAGTGATTATTATTTTGTACTTTGCCTTGCCTTTCCACTCCCAGCAAGTGTGGTTTTATTTAAATCAAAGTTTTTGCATAACGATCTCTGCATCTGAGTCCTGCCTTGAGTCCCATTTCTGACAAACTTTAGACCATTGAAGCTGGTTTTTATGAGAAATATTCTGATATCATCCATAGTTTGAAACGCATGTTACACCAGCCTGAGAGGGTATCAAAGCACAGTGGGTAAATTAATTCAACTGATGGTAAAAATTTAGTTAAAGACTGTTAGATCAGCAACTGCTTTTCATTTAATTAACATTTTGGTCCGGTGCCAAGTTCTTAAGAATTGTAATTGTAATGTAGTTACTCTGGCACTGAGTTTTTTTTGGGTTCATTTACTTACAACATGAAGGCGTTGGTGTTTATTACAGTTTTCTATCAGAAAATTTAATGTATTCATGGAACAGTTGAATATCTAAAAGGTTGTCAAGATGGACACAGTTACATTAAAATAAACAAAACAGTGAAAAAGGAGATGACAAAGTGCAGCTGCTAAGATACAGAAGTTACTGGCTGTGTGAGGTTAATATCGGTTTCCTATGACACGTGGTGACTGGATAATGACTAGGATTTTTTTTAGTGCGAATGTTTCCACCAAACCTTTGGTTTTTCATCATTCCTTTTCCTTTCCTTGAATAAAGATGCACTGCTGAGAGTCCTGCTGGTTCAAATCGCGCTGATTGGACTCTTGCAAAGATACCCTGACTGCTCAGTGGTTCATTGACACCCAAGAAGAATGTTTTAAATTCAAACACACACATTAAAACGCGCACACTTGGCTTTTCACCCTGCTCACAAGCAGAAAAGTATCCAAATGAGCAACACCAAAAAAGGCCTTTAAATATGCATGTTTTTGTGGATGTGGTAGAATGTGTATTGTATAGTTTTTAAATACAAAATGTGTAAATATTTATGAGTAACAGCAAAATTTTATTTCTGTTTCAACTTTTTCATTTTACCATGCAATCACATTTGGTTGGGTGATGTAAACAGGGTAAACTCACCTCACGTAGCTACATTTTATAGTGTATGTTAATACTGATTATGTAAATTCAGTGCTCGGAATGTGAAGGATTAACGCACTGATGAAAGTTTTTGAAACATTTAAATCAAGCCATAAAAAAAGATAATGAAATGAAACCTTTGGATATACTATATTAAGGAGGTGGAACATGTTCCTCACGAAAGACAGCAATATTTTACAAACTGAAAAATAAAGTTTCCCTAATTATGTAGTGTTTTTGGTCTTGCACTAACAAAAACTAAAGCATACCCTGCAAGCATCATCACATAGCCTGTTACAAAGATTTTTGCATAGTCACAAAACAAAAATTGTTGTTTTGTTGTAATGCACTTGCATTCTGCCGGGGTATTATATACCATTTAAAGCATGGTAACCTCGATGGAACAATAGTTTGTCAGTCCTTCAGCTCAAGAATCATGTTTTAAACTCCACCAACAAACTCTTCTTTTTCATATTAAAAATGTAATTCGCTAAATGGCTTTATACTGCATTTATCCATGTTGTTATATCTAATATCTGGTTGAAGGAAAACATTTAAAAACTTTGTGTGTTTCATAAAAAAAAAAAAAAAACATGAGGTGTTTTTTATATTTTGCTCTAATTAGATCTAATTAGAATTGCTTATTGTTATAAAGGCCAAGGCAGTGTATAGATCTAATGAATTAGTAATAAGAATGAGTAATATTAGTTGCAACACTTGATCTTTGCCTGACTGAGTGGTGCTGACTTTAAATAAAGTAATCTGACAGAAGAGCATCAGACTACAGATGAATTAATTAAAGCTGAGTGAAATTCTCAAATCATATTAGAATTTTTTTTATTTGATGAGCACATAGTGTGGCTTGTTTCTGTGTTGATATACGACCGGGAATCAGTCAATCACTAATGTTTCACAACTAAATTCTTCACACCATCTCCAGCCACTGTCTGTTTTTTGATTAGGTGCAAACCCCCTTTACACTTGTAAAGGATGTTGCAGTTAGTTCCTTAACTGCAGGCTTTCTGCCAATCCCTCAAGCTGCCAACCTCCACAATGTCATTTCCTTTTCTTTCCATTAATTGGAGCCGTTACAGGTCGTGAAACCAAACCTCAGTCTGACCCAAGTTGTCAGGGACCCCCTAACTGTTAGCTCACTGGGTCAGGACCGCTAATCAGGGGCAAACAACTGAGGTCCTGGATATTCAGAGGGAAAAAATGAGTACATACACAAACCAGAACTGCAAAATGCCTCAATTCCTCCTGGTATAAGTTTAATATCTGGGAAAAAAATGTTAGGCACTAATATATTTCTGTCAATATTGAATATGTAATAGTTAGTGGACAGGTGTTTCTAATCCATTTACTGAAATCTACTTTACATGAAATTTAATCAGAAATTGACACTAGGACAGCTGGAGCTAAGGCGGAAGAACAGTCATGACTACCATGTTTTGGATTTAAATAAATATCAAGTTGATCTGAAACCCAATTATTTAATAGTGTAAATCCAGCCATCCATTTTCTGAACCGCTTATTTCCAAATGGGGTCAAGGAGGGAACTGGAGCCTATCCTGGTAGTCAATGGGCAAGAGGCAGAGTCCGCCAGTCGGTCGCAGGTCTACACAGAAACACACAAAGACAAACAATCACCAAACCATTGTGCTGCCCGGGGTGTTAATCGTGTTTTGTAAAACAGATTTCACCAGACACAAAATCTTTGTTACAATTTAGTTTAGTGATAAACGTATATATTTTTGTGGCTAAGATCAAACTGGCTCTTTGTTCTAAATAGCTTCACACCTTCATATCTTATGTGCCGTACAAGGCCACCCCCTCCAATCTGTGTTTTAATTTTGGTCTTTTTTCCTTCATGACTATTTTGGCTCTTTGAAATCCTTACCAAGGCCAAAAACTGCTCTCTCATTCAGTAATTGCTAATTGGAGCTCATAGCTCTACTGATCTGCAGTTAACCCCCAGGCACATGGGAGATGTTCCATCCTCCTCTTCTGCTTCGACCTCGCTAGCTGCTTTTTGGGAAGCAGCCAGGATGCCCTTTTTACACCCTTTTGCCCACCAGCCAAACGGTAGCCCTTTTCTGTAACACAGATACATTTGTATGCCAGTCATGTTTTTGTTTGGATTTTTTGTTTAGTTTTGGTTTTTTTGTTGGTGGTGGGGTGCTCTTTGCTGGCTCTTTAAGACTGTGGGAAAGAGGGCATTTCTACACTTAAACAGCCCCATTTTCACACATTCCTAAGAGGGGCATATTGAGCTCATTATCATAGTTAACTACAATGGCTCTTTGTGAAGGATACAGGATTTGGGAAAGTGCCAGATATCCTTAGGTGGATGTGTGGCTGCACATGTGAACATCTTTCTTATTACTTTTTGTCCCTAAACTGAAACATAATGGTAACTTCATGATACCAGAAGCAAATGGCAGGAATACAATAAACCCACATGAAGGCAAAGTTCAGTTTTCTTACTTGGAAAAGCAAACCTTTCTATTACTTGTTTTATAACTATAAACAGCACCAGATAATTTAGACAAATTTAAATTAATTTGTTACAATATGTCAATTTACTGACCATACGTTACGGTAAACATTATTAAAATAGATTTACAAATTGGTTAGCTACAAACTATCTCATAAAAATGTGGTGCAAAATTCAATTCGTGCAGCCTTCCCTGACATTGAGGATATGAATTGTGAAATCATGAACTCAGATAATCCAAAACATAAAAAGGTCATATTCCCCTAATATAATGGCGAAAATATGTGAAAGCAAATTTACATTGCCATACACATACATGTATATACATAAATGATATCTAAAAAATGTAATAGACATGAAAAATAAACTGTTATCAGGTCTGCATGATCCCAGATTGATTAAATAATTCTGAGTTAGCTAAATCGCAGAATGTCCAATTAATCTAACATGCAGGCTTTTAGACTGTGGGAGGAACCCGGAGAACGCGGAGGGAACCCACACAGATACAGGGAGGACATGTAAACTCCACACAGAAAGGTAGTGGTTTTCCTGTGGACTGAAACCCAGAACCCTCTTGATGGTGCTCACCACAACACCGCCGTGCCGCCCGAGGCCAAATTAGTTAAGGCAAACTTTTTTCCATATTAGGAAATTGCAAAATGATTTGTTTTGCACTTCATGGATTATGTAAATGTATATTTCACGCATTTTGTGATATGGAAAACATAACACTAAAAACAGAGATTAAAGATCACAAAACTGATCTGATAGACCATTTTAGACTTTGATAGTCTGAGAACGTTGTGGGCAACTTGACTGGTCTAAAGATTATTAAAAGCCCAACATGCCAATGTTACCTTGATTCTGCAAGATTAAAAAAATGCAGTCTTAATGAAAAGAAAGCATTCATTTAAATTAAAATTAAAATTTCATAGTGCAAAGTCATAAGTAATAAAATATAGCTTCAATAAAGCCAAAGCAATACTTTGAAATGGTAAAGAACTCTCAACTGACTGATCTAACAAGTGTTACATCTAATTCACTGACCAGAATTAAGTCTTCTTAAATCTGGTCATTAAGTGCCTATGAATTATTTACCAGCAGATTAACTAAGATATATCCAGGAACCAAAGATGTTGATTATATCTCCCATGTGAGAAACTGTTTTTTGTCCTTTTAAACCTTTTTTTTTTAATTCAGTGCTACTTCATTAGATTAGACGGGCCACATCTAAGTGATAAAACAGTTCATTATTAATTATTTTCAACACCAGTCTGACTTTGCATATTTCAGAGGTAGGGCTTTTGCACAATCTTCAATGAGCTTTGTGAACAAATCAGTTGGATATGTGTGTATTGTGTTACACAGGGACACGTAGGCAGCAAGCCACTCTTAAAGTGCTTCTCTTGTTTCCTGGTACAATGCTACCACATTGATCGATGCGAACAAGAACAGCTTTCTCTCAGCTGCCCTGCTCACAACACACAAACATACAAAAAAAGCAGCAAAATGTCTATAGAATCAAAAACGACATCTATAGAATAATTTGAAACTTGCATTATGCTAGCATGGGTGAAAGAGATGCATAGCAAAGCTATTACATTTCACCAAATATACCCACACACCGACTGAAATAGATCCCCACCCTTGAGCATATCATCCAATTGTCTGGTCCGTGATCCTCGACACTTTGTCGCTGCATGTGACTCAATAAAAAAGGAGGGTGACTCTTTCCTTATTAGGATAAAGGCTGAAAAACAGTGTCTCTCATCCATTCATCATTTTTGGATAAACCCTTGACTTTTTGTCTTTCATGCAGTGGAAATATATTCAAAAGACAAGTTCTTGTGTTTATACAGTATGGTTATACATGTTTCAAAAGGCCACTAATGTAATGAACGTGATTAGGACCCAGAAGCAACCAGAGGCGTACGGTCAGTTCAAACAGATTTATTTGTGGACAGGGGCTCGGCAGAGGCGTGGTCAGAACAGTCCAGGTTCGGTAACGGGTGGTCCAGACAGCAAAGATGATCCAACTCGTGGTCAGGGGCTGGTCGAGGGTCAAAGCCAGGGGAGCAATCCAGGGGGCAGGCGGGAGCACGAAGTCAGGCAGGCGAGGTCATACACGGGCAGGCAGTCAGGATCAGGCAAAGGTACAGGCGAGGGACAGGCAGGCTCAGGAGTCGAACGGACGGATCAGGTGGGGGTCAGGCAGGCTTGGAAAACAGGCAGACGGAAGGCAGGTCGAAGATCAGGTAGACAGGATAATATAATGCTGGAAGTACTCACTCTACGGCTCGATACGTTCTGGCATTGATTTCTGGCAGGCACGGAGAATATAAGGAGGTGGGAACAGGTGAGGGTGATGAGCACTGATTGCTGTGTGAGTAGCTGAGCAGGTGGGCAGGTGGGGGTGGAGCCAGCTCCAGAGCTGGGAACATAACAGAGCCCCTCCCTCAAGGGCGGATTCCAGACGCCCTAGGCTGGTCAGGATGGGCTCTGTGGAAATCCCGGATGAGGAACTTGTCCAGGATGCGGCTGGCGGGGACCCACTGGCGCTCCTCCGACCCGCAGCCCTCCCAGTCGATCAGGTACTGGGTTCCCCGGCCCCACTTACGAGACTTGAGGATCCTCCTCACAGTGTAGGCCGGGGAACCGTCAACAAGCTGGGCGGGAGGCGGGGAAGCGGAGGCGGGAACCAAAGCGGGGGGTTTGACAGGCTTGACACGGGACCTCCGGATCCTCCTCACGGCGTAAGCCAGGGAGCCATCAACAAGACGGGCGGGAGGCGGGGACTTGGAGGCGGGAGCTAGACTAGAGGGTCTGACAGGCTGGTGTTGCGGGTCAGAGATCCGCCGGCGGTTGGCCACGCGGGCCTGGTTCTGGAAGGCAAGAGGTAGACGGTCTGGGGGGACAGCAAGTCTGGTATAGCTCAGTAGGTAGCCCCCTCCCGCTACTGAGCTTGGTCTCTTTACTGGACACGAGCGGACGATATGACCAGCTCCCCCACAATAGAGGCAGAGCCCCTGCTGCCGCCTGCGCTGGTGCTCCTCCTTAGACAGGCCAGCCCTTCCTAGCTGCATAGGTTCCGGTTCTGCGGCCTCCTGAAAAAAAGAGGGAGTGACAGGGGGCACCGCAGATGCCCAAGGAGAGGGGACTGAGTGACGCTCTCCTTGCCGCTCCTGGAGGCGGATATCCACCCGGGTGGCCAGTTCCTCAAGCTGCCTGAGGGACTTGGGATAATCCTGGGTGGCTAGCTCGTCCTTGATCCTGGCATTAAGTCCATGAATAAACACATCCATGAGGGCATACTCATTCCATAGGCTCTCTGCCGCGAGCAAATGGAAGCTAATGATGAACTCTGAGACTGACCTCTCCCCCTGCCTCAGAGACAACAGGGCCCTAGACGACTCTCGGCAGGGCAGAACTGGGCTGAATACTCTGATCAGCTCTCGGGAAAAGTCACAATATGAATGGCAGATAAGAGAGTCATTCTGCCACTCGGAGGCCCCCCAAAGTCTCGCCTTACCGTCCAGTAAGGAAATGACGTAAGCCACCCTGGCCCGGTCCGTGGGGAAGCAGGACGGCTGCAGCTCGAAGTTAATCTCACACTGGGTGAGGAAGGCCCGGCACTGTTCGGGGTCGCCCCGAAACAGCCCGGGCGGAGTCAGACGCGGCTCTGGAGGCGGCGACGTCACTGGCGGAGGCGCCGGAGCCGGCGAGGAGGCTTGCGGCAGCAGAGGTACAGAGGAGGCTCGATCGCGCAGAAGACCGACAATCTCCTTAACGCCGGCCTCCAGCTGCGAGATGGACCTCTCTACTCCCGCACGCCACTGACCGTCTGGTGCTGGGTCCATATTTGGCCAGAACGTTCTGTAATGAACGTGATTAGGACCCAGAAGCAACCAGAGGCGTACGGTCAGTTCAAACAGATTTATTTGTGGACAGGGGCTCGGCAGAGGCGTGGTCAGAACAGTCCAGGTTCGGTAACGGGTGGTCCAGACAGCAAAGATGATCCAACTCGTGGTCAGGGGCTGGTCGAGGGTCAAAGCCAGGGGAGCAATCCAGGGAGCAGGCGGGAGCACGAAGTCAGGCAGGCGAGGTCATACACGGGCAGGCAGTCAGGATCAGGCAAAGGTACAGGCGAGGGACAGGCAGGCTCAGGAGTCGAACGGACGGATCAGGTGGGGGTCAGGCAGGCTTGGAAAACAGGCAGACGGAAGGCAGGTCGAAGATCAGGTAGACAGGATAATATAATGCTGGAAGTACTCACTCTACGGCTCGATACGTTCTGGCATTGATTTCTGGCAGGCACGGAGAATATAAGGAGGTGGGAACAGGTGAGGGTGATGAGCACTGATTGCTGTGTGAGTAGCTGAGCAGGTGGGCAGGTGGGGGTGGAGCCAGCTCCAGAGCTGGGAACATAACAACTAAAGTAGACACTGGTGCATCATGCAATAAAAATTTAAATATGTCCACAATACCATTAAATACCATTAAAGAAGAGGTGAAGATAGACCTGTGCAAAACTGTAGTATAACTATGGTGGATTTTTAATACCTATCTCTCAACCCTATTCTGTTTGTTTATACTGATCTGATCTATCGGTAGTGCTGTATTGGTTGACATGCCTCTGCAACATTACGTGGACATAAGGGGAAGTGCTCCTAGACATTTGAAACTGAGGTGGAGGTCACCCTCTTTAAGAAGGGGGACTAAAGGGTCTCTTCCAACTATAGGGGGATAGTTCCTCAGCCAGCTTGGTAAGTTCTAATAAAGGGTCCTGGAGAGAAAGTTGTGTTAGACAGTTGAATTTTGACTGGAAGAGCAACGCGTTTTTGTCCACGAAACAGTGAACCAACTCTACACCCTCTTCAGGGTCCTGGAGGGGAGCTCACCTAACCAGCCTACATATGTTTTGTGGACTTGGAGAAGGTATTCAATTGTGTTTCCCAGAGATTCCTGGTGGGGATACTCTAGGAGTATGGAGATTCTCTTGTTCGAGCTGTAGGGTCCTTGTACTACTCATTCCAGAGTTTGATCTCCAGCTCTCACTGGAGCAATTTTCAGTGTGATGTGGCGGGAATGAGAATCAGCACCTCCAAATCAGAGAAAAACTTATTGAGCCGGAAAAGGGTGGAGTGTCCCCTTTCGATCGGTAATCAGATCCTGCCCCAGGCTGAGGAGTACAAGTATCTTGGGGTGTAAGGAAAGGATGGAGCAAGACATAGACAGGTGGATCGGTGCAGCGTCTGCAGTGATAAATTGGTCTGTCATGATGACAGACCAACCGAAGTAGTCGATCCGTATTACTGGTAGATCCCTATTCCTACCCTCACCTATGGTCATGAGCTTCGGGTATTGACAGAAAGCACAAGATACAGGACACAAGCAGCCAAAATGAGTTTTCTCTGTGGGGTGGCAGGGTTCTCCCTCAGAGATAGTTTGCGAAGCTGGGTGATTCAGGAGGATGTCAAAGTGGAGCTGCTTCCTTCGCATCAAGAAGAGTCAGATGAGGTGGGTTGGGCATCAGGATACCTCCTGGACGTCACCCTGCTGAGGCATATCTCATTGGGAAGAGACCCCAGGGAAGGCCCAGGACAAGCTGGGGGTACAATGTCCATGTCTCTCTGCTGGATTTGGAATGCCTTGGAATCCTCCTGGAGCGGCTGGTAGATGTGGAAGAGGGAAGTTTGGGTTTCCTCACTTCAGCTGCTGCCCCCTTGATCCAACTCCAGATGAGCAGAGGAAGACTGATGGATAAGCACCGTCGCCTCACAGCAAGGTTCACATCCACAGGGGAACCAGAACCTTTCCGTATGGTGTTTGCATATTCTCACTGTGTTTGTTTGGGTTCTCAGTCCACCAACCAACCATCCAAAAAAATGGATGTGAAGTTAATAGGACATTCCAAATTGCCCCTTGGAGTGAAAGTGATTGTTTGGTTGTTTGTCTCTGTGTAGCCCTTTGATGGACTGTATCCCGTCTCTTGGCCATTATCAGCCTCCAGCCCCAGTTGTTAAATCAGTTTAATGAAATGTGGTTGCTTCTTATACACAAGCTTTTGTAAAAACTCTTGCCAGACTATTTGTCTCAAATTTAGATATCCACTGGGCTTTTATATCCTCCGTGGTTGCATTATATGGAAATTGCATTTCTCCAAAGTAAATCTAACACACAAATATACGCTCTTAAACTCACAATAGAAGGAATTTCTCTATAATTTAGTCACTTTATTAAATGTAGAGTAGTACATAGAAGTTGATTTTTCCAATACAACTGCCACATACCTTGGCTGAAGATCTCATAAATGAACTCTTTATGAACTGTGCAATTGAGTAATATTATGTTGTCTGAACTCCCAATGTCACTGTGGCTGTTTAATGCTGAGTTTCTCCCTTCTTTAACCAGTTATATAATTTCCAGTCACCCTGCAGAGGTAAATACTCTTCATCATTACAGTTAGGTGTTTGATAACTGTGTCCATCCTCCATAAAAATGTGTGTGGGTAAGAACATAAGTGTCCACAGTGTGTGTGAGTGTAGATTAAGATGTCTTATGAGCAATGAGCACACAACTATACCACTTTTGGAATTTTTAACCACAGTCTGAAAATACTGCTCTAACAGCTAGTACAGAAAAGCAAGTTGTTGCCTCAAGAAACCTGTGATTCAACATTTGGTCATCCACCTCATCAAACCCGGGGCCATACCAGTGCTTTTGATGCATGCTCCTTCCCACAAGTCTATCAGTAAGATGACTTGAGAGTCTGGCTAAACACATTTTAAACTAGCCACAAGACAATCCAACCTATGAACAGAGGGCCAATACCCACTTTTTCTCAGCACTTCTAATAACAGCACATGTAAAGAAGAAAGGTGAGGATTTTTCTAAAAAAAGCATTTAAAAAATGACAAATATAGTAACCAAAATGCTGAAGGAAGTGGAAAGAGGAAAGAGGAAATAATTTTACAAATATGTAAGACTTTACAAAATGACACCAAACAAAAAAAGAGTTATAACAAATGAAAAAAGATCTATACAGCAATTCTAAAAAGCACAATTAAAGAAATTATGTGAAAAGTTCTTCATTCCCCTTTAATTCCTTTACTTATTTTGCCTCCAAGGAGCTAGCCTTTATGTTTTTATGTTGTTCTTGAGTAGTTTCCCATGCTTTGATATCTTTTAATTTTTTAGTAGACATTTTTTCACTAACTCTTACACTTATCTTTTAATTAGTGGTAAGGTCAATTCAGCAGTTCTGGAGAGGAGGGTCCGTCGGATAGTCGAACCTCGCATTCAGGAGGAACAGTGTGGGTTTCGTCCTGGCCTTGGAACACTGGCCCAGCTACATACCCTCAGCGGGGTCCTGGAGGGTGCATGGGAGTTCGCTCAACCAGTCCACATGTGTTTTGTAGACCTGGAGAAGGCGTTTGACCATATCCCCCGGGGTATCCTGTGGGGAATGCTCCGGGAGTATAGGGTAC
>CAJRST010005557.1:3396116-3441256 GCA_907169785.1 Menidia menidia | reverse complement strand
TGAATAAATTAATGTTCTGACAGACACGTGGTAAAACTGTTGTTGTGCGTTTGACTCTGAATGAATGACAAACTGGTAAAGAAAATCCACAGCCACACTATCCAAGCTCCATGTTTCATGGTGGGAACCACAAATTCAAATACCATCTGTGTTTGATTGTTTAACCATCCAAGCAAACAGCTTCAATAAAAAAAGACAAAGGACGGTGTTGTTAAAGAAATTCTATGTTGCTGCTGAGTTGAAGAAAAACTCAAGTTATTTATTTTAAACAGCTTGTCAGAAACATTAACGCCAGATAGATGCTTCATTGAGAGTGACGCAGAGTTTCAGTTAAATATTAAAGCCTACTGCATAGTAGTTTTCCATATGATATAGCGTCCTCATACTCTACTAACTCTACTCTTTTTTTTGAATTAGTAAATGTTGTATATACAGTATTAGAGCTGGGCACATCAACGCGCAATTCCATAAATGCAGCCATTGCATAACACCAACATTATATTTAGCTCACTTTAACAGATTTTTCACTTGTATTGTTAACTGGCAATGCATATACACTTTCATACCTGGCTCACAGAAAGAATTGTGTGATGATCACTATTGGTACGACTATTCAATATTTCTGAACTGTTGCTTATGTGTCTATCTCTAAATTGGAAGAAGATTCTGCAGTCAACATCACTGGGGAGCTATAACATGACATCAAGCAGATTGCAATCAGCCGGTACAAAGTGTAATTTAAGACAAAACAAATGTAAATGTGTGTAAATGTCAATGCAACACTATGTGTTAATTACAAAAAAAACAAAAAAAAAGGTATCTTTAAGTTGGCTTTTCCCCTTTTGTCACTTTCAAATGCTCCTGACAAATTCTCCAATATACTGATAAACACATACAAAAAATCCCACCCACACGACTGAATGGAGAAAGCTCTTCAGAAGCACACCTTTCCACCCACATATGTTGACACGCGTTCATGAACAAACTGGTAATGTTCCATCAAAGCTTATAGCGTCCATTAAAATGTAGAGACACACATAGAGCTATGCTTGCAGTTAACACCCACACACTCTTGAGTGGCGTGCCTTTCCATCACTGGAATTGCTGGTGACAATCACGTACCCCACTCAATTACACTCTGCTAATTGTTGAGATGCCACATTACCATGGAGAGACACACAAAGGCAAGTCACGCACACCCCTTATGAAAAGCCTATATTTAAATCTATGGTCATGTTTCTACAGCATTTCTGAAAAAATATACCATATTGGAAATCTGCATAAGGATGCTATATACCAACATAATCTGATAATGGATTACTTAAGCATCTCACTTACCATGACTTACAAGCCAATGAAAATATTTCAGATTTCATCTTTTTTTTTATTTAAACACACATACTCACACACTAATAATGTGCACAGTACACAGCTCACAGTGCCTGAAGGATTTTAATTTGAGATGCAGACTCCGGTGTCATAGTGAATGATATTAAAAGTCATATCATGAATAAATCAGGAGACACAGGACTCACTTCAGCAATGTGACAGATAAGCAAAGAGAAACAGCACACGGGAGGAGACAGAGAGATGGGGAGGGAAGAAAAAGCTTTAGGATAATGGAGGAAGGGCCAATAAATAAAACTACTTGCATTTTAACAATACAGCGCTACAGCATTGTGTTATGTGTGTCATTAGTTAACGACAATGCTGAACAAACTTATGATTGCTTTTCTGCCAAATCCGAAACATGCCTTCATCTGATCACTAAAAAGGATTAAGCTTTTTTATATTGTATTTGATTTAGTGATTGTCAATCTATATATTCCAATTTCTATTGGTACCTGGGTGCTGGCTGGTGTCTTTGTGTTTGTTTCAGGCTGTGCATGGTGGCTTGGAGGCACGTTTTCACACCTTCGCACCTGCCGCATATCTTCAATCGAGCATCGGTTACATCCTGCTCCCTCTCGTGCTCCAGCACCTGACAATTACCTCTCTTGAGTGTGTAACCTATGACTCCTCAGGCGCCTAGCCTAATCTTGCCTTTCAGCTCAGCCAAACACCAAAATCAGCCATCAACCGACCTCCAAACTCCTCCTCACAACAACCACCATAGAAACCCCTGGAAATGGCTACGACCCCCAATCCGGACTCCATTCCCAGGTTCTTGGTGTCCCAACTCCCACTCCCTACATAAACCCATTCAATAGACTGTACAATACATAATACTTTCAGTCTTGTCTTCGCTTTTGGGTCCTGTGTCCTGCAGCCCTTAACATTTCTAAATTGTTTAGAAACAGGAGACATGTTGATAATGAGGTTTTTTTGGGGAAATCACTCAGTTTTAACATGAACTACAATTTACAACTTGCCATTTGTTGGATACACACGTGGTGAAGTAATGTTTGGTTAAATATCTGTAAACATGTAAAGCTTAAAAAAAACATTGCACACTACCAATTAATTGTGTGTCAAATTATGCCCTCTGTGCTCTGTAATTTAGCATAACTACATAAAATTTATGAAAGCAGTTGTGTTTTTCTTAATGATTGGCTTAAGCTAAATACTTATATGGTACAGGAGGAGTGGTATAAATTCTTTTTTCCCCTTTTTTTAATGAAGCAGCAGCTCCCATACAACTGTTGCATTGAAATTGATATTGATAATGATAATGAGTTATCTTCCCAGTTCTACTTTTCTCTGAGTAATCAATATACATGTATGATACAGTAAAAATCGCAGACAAAGACGTACTTAACTCAAATGAATAGTAGTTAAGTCAGATGCTTAAGTAATATATACAATTTTAAACAATGATGTCATAAATATGCCTGTTTGCATATCCATAATTTATTAACCTTTCTTGGCAACATTACATTAGAAACATTTGACGACACAAAGTGTCTCTCTAGGTAATTAACCTAATTTTTACCACATGGATGGAGTTCACATGTAGATTGTTAAAATACAACCCCACTTCCAAGTCCAATCTGAAATGCAATCTGCTCACTCAGTTTCAAGAAATATACAAGAACTGTAAACTCTAATCCTTATAAAAATGACGGACTATGTTTCCATGTAAACTTTCCAGCCTTAATTCTTTACTCGAAATTGAAAAAAAAAACTGTAATCTACCTTTATATAAGTAAAAAGTAAAAAATCATTGTAAAATAAGTTGCCATTCACCAAAGATCACTTTATGTTCACACTTGAAATAAAAATAATACTTTATTATATAATACATAGTTTCCATCTTAGCAGTAATAAATGTAAGATATTTTTTAACTCAACCCATAATTTTTACTCAATTTATTTGAATATTCTCTTTCATCAGAGTTTGACATTATATTAGACCATTACTGATTTAGGTATTGTATACCTCTTAGAGAATTGTGTTTATATTGTATAGGTTCATTTCTTTTTCCTGTGATGCTCTGAACACCCACCTGAGGCAACCACCCACCCAGAGCCATTCATGGGGCTCAGGAGGAGTGAAAATCCAACTGCTTTGAGGTGCATGTGGGAGGCTGTGTGTCATGTGTGGCTCTAAGCTGCAGAGAGGAAGGTCCTCCATGTCTGCCGCTGTCTGATGTGTGCACGTGTACATGTGTGTACATGAATATGCATGTATATTTGTGCGTCTGGTGTGGTTACCTCAGATGGTGGTACCGTGGCAGGTTAATCCAGCCCTCAGGCAAGGCATCAAACTTTCAGATCAGATGATCAATAATTCAGACTGCAGCTTGTCAAGATCTATCACAGAACACAGACAGAAAGGGAGGCAGCAGCACGACAAAAGCACAGAGGTGATTTACAGCCTCATACAACTTGTACACATACAAAAAAAAGTTAGATGCAGTGTCAGTGCATAATTGCGCATGGAAACATTTGACAGCAGTGGATAAAAAGACAAGAAGTTAGGCAAATGTACCAATAATCAAAGAACACTTTCATTTAAATAAAAACCTTTGCTGTGAACAATTCAATTGATAGTCATAAACATTTTTATTTCCCAAACCTCAGAATCAAACATCCTTTCTGACAACACTGCCCACAGATCTGCTGTTGTGTTTAAGATCCACCTGTTTTCCTTGAAGCATACAGTACCATATTAATATGGTCGTGGCTCTGCTGTAAATCCCCTGCAAATCAGAGAAACGTAGCAACAAACCATGTCTGTTTAGTGTACGTTGTGGGGGAGTATGCTAGTAGGGGGTAAGCAAAATTGAGGGATGTTTCAGCGTGTGGGTGTATAATGGCTACCAGAGGTGACTTTCAGTGGGATCAACTCAAAACACTAGCACAAACACACAAACAAGCTTTTTTCCCTCATAAAGTCATAGATACATTAGCTCACACGAATAACAGTATAAAGTAATTGTGTAGATACATAGCCACCTCTGTGGTTGCTTGCATGTGTGACTGCATGAGTAATCATAATGTCACAGCACTGATGCTCTGAGACATTTTCTTGAATCTGAAAAAGGCTCAGCATTCCTGGTAACCTTGAGTTATAAGCCATGTGAGTCCTTTAAAACTATGGGCTTCTTTATGTTTCAGCTTTGTGCTGATGCTAAGACAATGCCTTACTAGATTTATTTTTGAAGTCCCTCTGTGTAGAATGTAATGACATCTAGCAGTTAAGTAATCGCAGATTAAAACCATTTGAAAATCAAAATGTAGAAGGAAATACTACCCTTTTGAAACAGTAACAAGTGACAAGGCCAGCTCTTCCGGACTCTAAAAAGTCTGGAGCCACTCATTTTTTCCATACATATTGCTAATACAACAAAAAATTTGTAAATCAATATTATGGAACAATTTCAAATAACAAACTAAAATGTATTAGATAATAACAGTTAGTACTGTTTTAACAAGCTTAAAGTGCTTTAGTATGACCAACTGTTTCAACACAGCTTGAACCCAATTTCTTGTCATTAGGTAGTAGTTAAGTATTTAGTAGACTTCAGGAATAGTTCTCGGGGTTCTGAAAACCATTCAGATTTTATATTTCTCCATTAAGATTACCTCAAAATGCTTCAATAAGGTTAAAGTCTGTGCTCTAGGGTGGATTAATTTCTCCATAAGACATATAGCCACATCTAAGACATTATGTAGCATTCATTAAACTTTTGTCCTTGACAGACACCCTTCCATAGAAACCATTTTTGACGTAAGGAATGTGATGGTTGTACTCTTTGTGGTTCCTTTTGGTCTGAGGGTGCTGACTGGTGAGTTGGTTTCAGACTGGAGGGGTTTGTGTGGCAATGTGCACAGCATCATAGCCCTTTGGCAGTGAGGCACCCTTTATATGCATGTACTCTCCCGGATTCCAACGCCAGATTATTGCCTCTTGGATATATGATCGAAGCCTGCCTTGTTACTTGCTTGTTTTTTTTCTCTGTTCACCACTGGTTTCGATCTACCCCCAGCCCATCACCAAGCCCTGCTCCCCTAGGACCCCATCCCCCCTTGGACTCTCGCACTGCTTCCTGGTACCTTTCGATTCAATTCAATTTTATTTATATAACACCAAATCACACAGCGCTTTCCAACAAGAAGTACATCATCTGAAGGTACTGATTAGTTTGTTCCTGGAATTTTTCCCATATTTTAAGGACATCACTTACAGATCTTGTTCCTCTGGTGAAGATAGATTTGCTAGTTAAGCTTTTCCAGCTTCCTAATGTTTATGTTCAAGGTATGTTCCACTTCATGAAGAGATATGCCCAGTTTTCAACCAATGCCATTAGAAATAACTTTTTTCAAGTGATAATGACATGGCTTTTATACTATGCGATTTTAGAAATTCTTTTTAGATGGTCTCCAGTCCATCACAGGGTCACAAAGAGACAATGGTGGGCCGTCAGAGCCTGCAAGGCCTTCTCTGCGGGCCTAAGAAAATATCTGAATCACAGACTGATGTTAATTATATTTTGTCCATGGAAACTTATTAAATATCTCTAAATAGTCTGTCCTCTTCCTTTCATAGCTTTTCCCCTGGTTGTGCTGCTTCCAGACATGCATTTTCATATAAAAGCATTTAACCAATCACATTTTAGCTATCATTTGTCGCTAGGCAGGGTCAAAGTCAAAGATGTCTGGCTGGAGGCCTTCACAATCCGTTCTGCAGCCCCCCCCCCCACCCCCCCCCCAACAGAAAATACATGTCGAGTACACTGTTGTTTTAACCAATCAGATTTTAAGTCGGTGACACCAGCGCCTTCTAGAAGGCATTATAAGGTGAATGGATTTAGAAAAATGACAATAAATGAGCTCTGTGCCGTATTGCTGTGTTGCAAAATGGCATGCAGTTTATGATTATGCGACAGAAAGATAGGCATTATTTGTACATTGATCTATGTATTTTCTTATTGCATTTTATTCAATATGAACATTTAGTGTTGCCATGTCAAACTGCTTACATATGATTATAATAGTAATTTATTATCATATGAAATTAATTTGATTATCTTCATGCTTTTCGGCACTTGGATGTCAGACTTCGAAAATCACTTGACCAAAAGTTCTTCAATTACATAAAACAACTGCAAAATTGTGTTGGCTAAATTCATTTTGGAGATTTATTTTGCCTTTGCATGGGCATTTTGGAAGGTTAAAAGCTTTATGGTCTGAGGTATGCAGTAAAGGTATGTCATCAGTCAGACTCTAAAAAAAATAAAGAAAGAAAGAATTGAAGTTAATATTAGTCCTCAAAGAGAAGTTTTATTTTAAGGTAAGTATTCTTCTGATCCTTTTTTGTCGAAATTTGGAAACTTCTAGTTTAGGTTTATGCATTTAGCAGACGCTTTTATACACAATGACACAAAGTAGGGTGGCACCAAGAGTTGAAGTAGCTGGAAGTATGCTGAAATAGCTATTTGAAGGTTTTTCCATTCATTTCAATGAGAGCAACAAATAAATAACGAAAAACTTAAGTGAGTTAAAGGTTTAAAAGTCAGCTGCTGTGTAAAAAACAAAAAAAAGTTTGACACTTTACTCATTCAAAATGGCTGAATTATGTTAAAGTGCAGAAAAATGTATGGAATAAAAAAATTCTGGAAGAGAATCACAAAAGTGAGAATGCCTCAAAGCCCCTGAAGTCTTAAAGAATTCTGGTAACAGAACAACTAAGCTTGGGTGCGTTGCTAGGCAATTTCAGTTGTGTGACATCATGGAAAAAATTTTTACAATGGGGGCGGAGTCTCTCCTTTGACATCATACATTATATTCATGACATCATAGACCATAGAATTAAGAACCCAGAATTAAGAACCCAACCACTGTGCACTACACAGAGATCGAACTCACCAGAGAGCGAACACACCTGTTATCACCTCTTATCACGCATCAATTTCAGATACACTTTGAGAATTCATTGAAGAAATCTATCCTTACACAATGGAATCTACAAGAAAAACCGCTAACGTATCCAGGAGACAACCTGAAAAAGTCACCCCGAGTGCTTCTGTTGAAGAAGCCCAAAATCACGCTTGTAAATTTTCTTTCACCATGGACATGGATGAAGAAAACTTTCCCTCTCTTCAAAAGGAACAGCCTGACCAACCCAGGAAGACCAACATGGAGAAAGATAAGAAAAAGAAATCCAAAAAACCCAAGGAGCCCGTCACATTTACTTTTGGTGTGAATATGAACGACATTGAGACAAGATTGAAACAAAAAACAGCGCCTTCAGAGAGCTCCAGTCAGACAGCCACACCAGACTTCCATGCTGGAACCGAGGTAATCAGTAGGCTTAATGCCCTGCTACACAACGCCTCCCAAAAGGAAAGCCAGCTGCAAGAGGAGGTCATGAATGAGAGGATGAAGGCAAAGGAAGCGCAGAGCTCTGTAGATCAGTTAGTGGCCGAAAACACCAAAATGAAGGACAAACTGACACAATTACAGGGTGAGCTCAAAAGCAGGCAGTGGGATGTCCTCGATGAACACACCGCTTTGAGTAATGAGGTTGATCAGCTGTACAGCAGGTTAAACCATCAGAAGGCTGTAAAAGACAAGGAAATATCTCTCCTCCGCCAAGAACTACAAAAAAAAGAAAAGATACACAAGGGTGCCGCCGACAAAATCCACCACCTGGAAACTGCTCTGGAAGCTGAGAAGCGTCGGGCAGTGGAAGCTCAGAGAAGCTTCCATCAGAAAAAGGAGAGCTCCGTGACTCAGTTAGTGGTCAAAAACACAAAAACAAAGGCTGAGCAAGTAAAAACACAGAGTGAGCTGACAAACCAGCAAAGTGACGTCATCCCCGAACACACCGCTCTGAAAAAAGAGGTGGAGCAGCTGAAGAACAATCTGAAAGATCTGAAAGCTGAAAAAGAAAAGGTAACGGCCTCCCTCCACCTAGAACTGCAAAATAAGGAAAAGCTACACACCGAAAAAATCCAACACCTGGAAACCGCTCTGGAAGCTCAGAAGTGTCGAGCAGTGGAAGCACAGAGAAGCTTCCAAAAAGAGAAGGAGTTTTCCATGGCTCAGTTAGTGGCTGAAAACACCAAATTCAAGGTCCAACTAACAAAATTACAGAGTGAGCTCAAAAGCACGCAGTGGGACGTCATCAACGAAAAAACCGCTCTGAAAACTGAGGTGGAGATGCTGCAGAGCAAATTAGACCATCAGAAAGTTCTAAAAGAAAAGGGAATATCATACCTCCGCCGAGAAGTAGAAAAGAAGGAAAAGCTACACAACGACGCCACAGAGAAAATCCACCACCTGGAAACTGCTCTGGAAGCCGAGAATCGTCGAGCAGTGGAAGCTCAGACCAGCGTCCATCAGGAAGAGAGCTCCATGGTTCAGTTACTGGCCGAAAACACAAAAACAAAAGCCGAGCTAGTAAAAACACAGTGTGAGCTGAAAAACCAGCAAAGTGAAGTCATCGCCGAACACACCGCTCTGAAAAAAGAGGTGGAGCAGCTGAAGAACAATCTGAAAGATCTGAAAGCTGAAAAAGAAAAGGAAATATCCTCCCTCCACCTAGAACTACAAAATAAGGAAAAGCTACACAAGGGCGCCACCGAGAAAATCCACCACCTGGAAACCGCTCTGGAAGCCGAGAAGCGTCGAGCAGTGGAAGCTCAGAAAAGCTTCCATCGGGAGAAGGAGAGCTCCATCATTCAGTTCGTGGCCGAAAACACAAAAACAAAGGCCGAGCTAGTGAAAACACAGAGTGAGCTGAAAAACCAGCAGGGGAACATTAACGCCAAACACACCGCTCTGAAAAAAGAGGTGGAGCAGCTGAAGAAAAATCTGAAAGATCAGAAAGCTGAAAAAGAAAAAGAAATGTCTCTCCTCCGCCAAGAACTACAAAACAAGGAAAAGCTACACAAGGTCACCACTAACAAAATCCACCACCTGGAAACTGCTCTTGAAGCTGAGAAGTGTCAGGCAGTGGAAGCTCAGAGAAGCTTGGATCAGGAAAAGGAGGAAAACTCCAAAATAATGGCCACTCTGATTCAAATTCAAAAGGATTTTGAGGAAGAGAAACATCAGTGGGAGAAGCAGAAGACCAGTCTTCTGGAGGAACAGAGCAAAGCAGCGACCGCCATGAAAGAAGCTGTGACTGAGACACAGAACATTCTGGAAAAAGAGAGGCAGCAGTGGCAGAAAGAGAAGTCCTGCCTCCACAACTCTTTGTCAACTATGAATGAGACCATTGCGCAAAAAGAAGAGGAGAGGAAGCAAGGCACAGAAAGACTAATGGAGAAAATTCAAGATGTGGAACTACTGATGAAGAACATGTCAGAAATGAAACCAAAGAGGAAATCCCTTAAGAAACGCTTTCTTCAACTTTTTAAGTGACCCAGCAGGAGCAGAGCAAGTCTGACCTCTTCTGGAATCTCTACTCTTTGGATATGAGCTGGGAAACTTATTGCTATCTTATTGCTTATTGCTCGTCTTATTGTTATCATTACTGCTGGCATTTTCACTGCTAGCATCACCGTTGTCATTTTTCATCCAGTCTACATGTTACTGTGTAGGCTGCCTCTCTCTTGCCTTCTATTTCTCTCACCCCCAACTGGCCGAGGCAGATGGCCGCCCACCCTGAGCCATGGTTCTGCTCGAGGTTTCTGCCTGTTAAAAGGAAGTTTTTCCTCGCCTTTGTCGCCTAGTGCTTGCTCTTGGTGGGAATGGTTGGGCTTCTGTAATTAACTTCAGAGTAGAGTCTGACCTGCTCTGTTTGGAACGCGCTGTGAGATAACTGTTGTTGTGATGTGGCTCTATATAAATACAATTGAATTGAATTTAATTGAATTTAATTGAATCCAATTGAATTGAAAACACAGCAACATCTCCACTATGAAATCTAAACAACCACAACTGTTTCTTAGTATTCTTAAAGTTGAGTTCTTACTCCTGGAAGGGAGAAAAATAAACTTTTAAATTCAAAAGACCAGATAGGTAGTTTAATAAATATAGAACAACCTCCAGTTTAGAAATTCCATCGGAATCTGGAGCAGCCATGACGTTCTAGAACATTCTTTCAAGAATGTTTCTTTTGGAGACTCAGCCGAGAGGAGTGGCTCCAGTGTCCATGGCTAAATAGACTCTCTGCAGCCTACATAGATCAAAAGAGGTTTCTACTGGGCCGACCAAAATGGTCGACAAAATGTAAATGGTCAGTTGACTTGCATCCACCTTCTGTTCATTTTTCAAATAAAAACATCTCTAAAACTATACTGAGTTTCATATCAAATTTTGTATTTTTTCCTCTGTTAAAATGTCCTTTTATACACATCGTTACATGCAATTATTTAAATTTGGTCATCTTAATGCCTTCCCTGAGTTCACTGTTTTACAAAGTTAGAGAAGCAAGTGGCCAAATCAATGTATTGTTAATTGCAGTGGTGGGCCGTCATGGCCTGCTAGGCCTTCTCTGCAGGCCTAAGAAAATATCTGAATCACAGACTGATGTTAATCATATTTTGTCCATGTAAACTTATTAAATATCTCTAAATAGTCTGACCGCTTCCTTTCATAGCTTTTTCCCTGGTTGTGCTGATTCCAGAGATGCATTTTCATATAAAAGCATTTAACCAATCACATTTCAGCCATCATCTCTCGCTAGGCAGGGTCAAAGTCAAAGATGTCTGCCAGGAGGCCTTCGCAATCCGTTCTGCAGCCCCCCCCCCCCACACAGAAAATACATGTCGAGTACATTGTTGCTTTAACCAATCAACCAAGTTGGTGACACTGGGGCCTTCTCGAAAGCCTTAGGTAACGTCACCGTATTCACCCCCGCTGATTGGATAGTCAGATAGCGTATCTGACAAAGCTAGCAAACAAACCGAAATATATTTGTGTTGGTGTAATGGCTATTTTATGATTTGGTGGCGGATTTACTGTCAAGGCCATTTTCAAGACGGACTTTTCAAGAAAAGTAAGTGAGTAAAATGTTGCTTTTTTCCTAAATAATATTGCGAGTTTATGAGGTTATAATTTTTGTTTTTTTTGGGGGGGGGGGGGGGTCGCAGCTGTAGCTGCAGTAGTAGCTGCAGTAGTAGCAGACTTGTGCACCCCTGATCTTAATACTGTATTTTAGGCTTGTCCAGATCCGATGTTTGGATAATATCGGCAGAAAATGCCGATCCAGAATCCAGATCCATTATTTTTTTAAAGTCAGATCCCACACGAGCATTAGCATTAGCATCTCCTAACCCACAGGTCTGTTTCCTGAACTTTAAGTTGTTACAAGAGTAAATCCCTGTTCAACATGAGTCTTACAACTAAATAAGTAGATAAATATCTTTCAACTTTAATACAAAAAGCTGGATTGGGACATCCCTACTGTATTTCTACATAATAAGATGATTTCTATACCAAAAAATAGTTATTGGGGGTGAATTGATTCAGACAGAGCACTACTGAAGGCCTAGGTGTGAAATGCACGGTCCGCCACTGCAAAGAGACAAACAACCGCACACACTCACGTTCACTCAGGGGGGAATTTATAGTGTTCAAGTGACAAAACATACATATTTTAAGATGGCGGGAGGAAGCCACAGTACTTAAAAGGAATCCTACCCAGACTCACGGAGAACACGGAAGCTCCACACAGAAAGACCAATGGAATTGAACCAGGAACCAGGCAACAGTGGACAACACCAGCATGACACCCTTCACTATTTCATTATCTCTAAAAACCTTTTACATTCTGTTCAGTTCTATACAAGCCATTTTTTTTATTGGACCACATCCAAATTTGCCTGCATATTAACCCAATATTTAGTGTTGCTAGAACTCTTATCTACATTGGCATCTAATTTCCTATAGTTCACATCAGAAAAAACTCCTATCAGAAAACAGAATCAAACTGGAATAACAATTCAATAGGCTGGAACAAACACATAAACAATCACCTACATCACCTAATTCTAATCTAAAGGATTATTATAAAATTGCGGCAAAAGTTCTGGCTAAGAGACTGGAAAGAATTCTCCCACAGATCAACCCTAACCCAAATGAAGCAGAGTTTGTGAAATCCAAACATGGAACGGACCATGTACGCATTCATATTGATGTTGTTCAATGCCTTAACTGTATTATTAATGTAATGTATTATTTTCCTCCACAACTCCTACATTTTCTGGTCACATTTATTTCTCTACGAGTTACATATGGCAGGGCCAAAACAAGAGAGACACAATGGTGAAATTCCCTTGGTGAATAAAAGCCTTGTTTCAGCACAATATAACTTATAGTACTTATAGGTAGGTCAGCACTCCAATCCATAGTCCAGAGATAATGTGAGTACAGGGGAGCATAAATGGTTTCCAAAATCAGCTTGAACTGGTTTGATAAGATAACAGTTATTGTTTGAGTCCACAAGTGTGATATGCCGTGAATTTGGTGACAAACTTACAATTGAAACACATCTACAATTGAAAACAAAAGGGGAAGACAGTGGCTGGCTGGCAAAAGAAAGTGCTTCAAATTTGTAGGGTAGCAAGCAGGTTTAATGAAGTACAACTTCCAGGGGACAGTAAGTGGTGACTCTGAGGTGGACATCAACACACAAGTGTAGATTGGTCAGGCAACAGGGAATCTCCACCACTACTACGTCTGGCTGGTTAGCCATCACCTGTTTGTTATTTGTATCTGAATGGTCCAACAGGTTCTTAGCCTGGTCATTCTCTTGGAGGCGTGTCCCTACATACTCACTACATATAGTTTGGCACCCAATGTTTTTTCATCTCTCGAAATGTAATTTCAAATACAAGTTGCACACCCATTTCCAGGTGCATAGTGTGTTACTGTATGTGTGTTGCTCTGCACTTTGTGCCTTTGTGTGCTTGGATGCCAAACTCTTTATTAATTACAAGAATGAAACATAACTGTCTAACAAGTGTCTGACCGAACAAATAAAGCTGTGAAATTGTGTGGGAGTGTGCAAGAAAAGGCAGCTTCACTCATTTGAAAAATGTTACAGATTCCCGCCCATCATTATGAAAGTTGTTTTCCTGAAATAAAATACTATCTCTGCTCTGATTTCTGTCAGAGCAGACTGGCTCTACATACCAAAGATGAGAACAGTACAAAAGTCTGTGACAGTACAGGGATCCATCAGTATCCATGGTATGGATAATCTGCTCATGTGTGAGCAGGTTTTATTGATGCTGAGACATCCTCGGTGATGTAACCTGGGGTCACTGGGTGTTTTGGGTCTTTCATGCATCAGACCCCCTCGCCCAAGCGACCATACCCGGGTTGATGAGACCCCAGCCTGTCCCAGCAGCGTTAGCTCCCACGTGTCTGGCCTCTTTATCCACAGCCACCTTGTGGCTTTTTCTGCGGCTTCCGTTACGAATCTGATGGCCTTCTTTTTTGCTTCTACAGTGTCGCCCAGCAGCATGAAAGTGTAGAGTGTCTGCCCCTCAAATACTCAACAGCCCACCTCCAGAGGTTAACAATGTGTTCTCCTGCCTTCCTTCTTGCAGTCATCCACTAGCTCCTGGTACGTGGCACGCTCCCACTTGTTAGCCTAAACCATACGCTCTTCCCATGGCACTGTGAGCTCCAGAATGATCATCTGCTTGGTGGAATCAGACACAATGATAATATCTGATGTTATCCTGGCTGGGTACTTCAACTGCTTGCCCAGGTCCACTTCAAGTCTCCATTCAGTGGTGGATGCGAAAGGGCCTGCCTTTGCCCGAGCTTGTGTGATGGCCTTTGTCTCCAGCTCTGTGGAACATGGTGGCCTTTGACTTCGGTTGGCCCTTGGTGGTGTTGATGGCTGTGGCTATAGTGTCAGTGACGCCAACCATCGCGTTATGGTGCCAACGAAAGCCCCCATCTGCAAGCACTTTTAGGCAGCTGCTAAGGAGATTGTGGCAGTCGTGCCACCGTGGGTGCCTGACAGAGTCTCTTGAGACCAGGATTGGTGGATGCAAAGGTTTATTTGAGCGTGTGTGCCACGCACACACACTCTCTCACACACGCACACACTCACGCACGCCCGGCTAGGGCTCTTTTTGGTTTCACGCGTGTTGCCCGTTGTGGTCCTGGTCGCTTGTTTCCTGCTCCAGCTCTCCTCCAAAACCAGTGTCCCCCAGGTCCAGCACGCTACTCTTTTACAGAGGGGAGAGTGATTAGCCAACTGGTTCCAGCTGTGCTTAATCACCTCCCCTGGCACTGCTCACCTGAGCCTCTTCCACACCTCCCCCCTGCAGCTGAGTGCCACGCCCCCTCCACAGAGATGTTCCAGAGATCCCCATCCTGAGCATTGATGATAGGACAGTGTATCTGTTTTTCCCCAGACGTGGAGGTTAGCTAGACTTTGGAGGAAATCATAAACAGCCTGTGTAACGGTTGTAATCAGGAAGTAAGAACCACATTGGAATCAGGATTCAGGGAAACTTTATTCCTGTTCAAAACAAGAACATTTTAAGTACAGCAGCTCCTAGGCTCCGGCTTCTCCCCAAACACCCTCTCCTCAGCGCAGCTCGGCGCGAACTCAGACAGAAATGCATTAAACAGAACTAAAATTCTCTGATTCAATAATAAAATAAATCTACAGTCATACAAAACAATTAAAATAAAACCTAAACAGAAATAATCTGCCCTATAATTACAATTTTCCACCATAACGTAGAAATATACTAAATTAATTAATTTAAGAAACAACACACATACAAGTTCAAAACAAGAACATTTTAAGTACAGCAGCTCCTAGGCTCCGGATTCTCCCCAAACACCCTAACCAACCAAAAGGAAAGAAATAAATAACCATGTTGATAAAGAAAACTTGAAGGGTGTCACCAATGTGGGAGACAAATGCCCAGCATAGTGCTGCGCTAAACATGAATATATGTGTGTGTTTATAACATATTTTTTTGAACGTTTTCAATATTTTAATACACAAATGAAAGACAACTTTGTACACCTACCTCTCCTCAGCGCAGCTCGGTGCGAACTGAGGAGGGCAGCGGGAACACAGGATATGACGCAAAAACAGGAAGTAAGAAAATAAAAGCTTCCCCACCAAAACAAAATACAATTAAAAAACAAAGGAAAACAAACATCCATAGATGAGGATGGCATTTTACACTAGGGTCCAAAAATGAAAGCAAGATAAAACAGAAATAATATATAACAGACATGTCAATTCAAATAAAATTAGTTTTGAGAAGGTTCATAAAGAAAAATAAAATAAATTAATAAAATTAACTCTGCTACACCTGCACTAGGAACCTGATGTGATGGAAGTCTGCTTTCCAGTTGCTAGAACAGATGTTCTTACATTGCAGAATGTTCTACCATTTTGTCCACGCTCCTTGTTGCCCCAGTCCCACCATCCTGCTTGCCCTTTCTTCTTCCATCTCTGTCCCTCACCTCTTCCTGAAAAAGATGTTCCTGTTCTTTTCCTTTACCCATGTCCACCCTGGTTGCTGGGAGATAGCCAATGCGTTCACGCCCCCTTTCGCTATGAGCCCCTCAGGAGCCTTTTGCCTCAGCCTGGACTCAGCAACCTCCAGAGCTTTGTCTGGCCTCCATTTTCGGCCTGTACGCACCTGGATACCACCCACCTTGGGATCTCTGGATTCCCTGTACTGCAGTGCTTCGCTTGTTCTGGACACCATAAACTCTTCTGCCACTGGGAGCTGAATGACGTTGCTAGTGCCATACAGGGCGGTGCTGCTAACGCTGCGTGGGAGAATGAGCCACTTGCACAGATAACTACTTATCCTTCTCTCCATGGCCTCGACAATTGAGAC
Source organism: Menidia menidia (assembly GCA_907169785.1). Classification (NCBI taxonomy): domain Eukaryota; kingdom Metazoa; phylum Chordata; class Actinopteri; order Atheriniformes; family Atherinopsidae; genus Menidia; species Menidia menidia. The sequence goes on along the minus strand of CAJRST010005557.1, from coordinate 3,425,027 downwards.
AGGCACTGTATACAGTAGCAGAGGCCACAGGATAGGGGCAGCATGAAATGCTGGTAAATCCAGGCCTTGAACTTCCCCTGACACATCTGACTTGTCAACCCAACCCAGCCAGTCCTTGCCTTGCTTGTTCTCTGGATGAAACCAGAACCTTCAGTAGCTCCAAGGCTCTTGGCTGGCTGCTCCATGGTAGATGGAATGGTGGCTCCTGAAAGTGAAAAGTGGAAAGTGGAACTTGTCAACCACTTTTCCCCTATTAAGCACTAGAGTCCATTTGATTTAGCAGGCTTTAAACTCATCCTTGCTCTCTAGGCCTCGAAGGATCAATCTACTGCCTGGGACAGACATGGTGGTGACAGTCAAGTCATCTATGAATGATCTTATCGGGGGCTGGCCGACTCCTATTTTCATCAGGGGACCCCTACATTCCAGCACTGATTATCATGTCCATGGCAAGGGCAAAAAGGGTGACTGAGATAGTACAGTACGTTATTATGCCTTTGTCAAGCCTGTACCAGTCACCCAGCGGTGAGTCTCATGCTGAAATTGCTGTAATAATCCAGAATGAGTTTTATGACTTTGCTAGGAACACGATGTCACTGAAGTGCGAGCGCTACACGCTTGTGCAGTATGGAGCCATATGCATTGGCAAGATCTAGACAGAGCATGGTCAAGTCTCACTTTCCTTCACGTGCCTCTCTGATGAGTTGTGCGACCAACAACCCTGGTGTGTTCCAAACAGCCAGGAACTCCAGTGATCCCACCTTTCTGAACAGAGGTGTCAATATAGCTGTTCCTCAGAAGGAAATCCGTTAGTCCTCATGAAAAGATGCTGGGAGATCTTGCCTTCAACAATTAGCAGTGAGGTGTTTCTAAACTGAATTATGTTTTTGGAGTTTTCTTCCCTGGGGATCCATACACCTTCTGCACACTTCCATTGGTCTGCAACTCTTCTCCCCTGCTCCAAATCACCCTCAAGATCTTCCAGAGGTGACAGAGAAGTTACGGGGAGTGCTTATACATGGTGAATGGGATACTGCTTGGGCATGGGGCTGACGCTGTTCTGGCCCCCATCACCACCTCCTGAACTTCTGCCAAGCTGGGTTCCCTCATTACAAAGTCCACCATTGGAGGTTGTGGGCCACTGGTCCACCTCCAATGGTGCTGTTGTTTCCAGGATTTGGCTCACGTTGTTGTCGAACTGTGTCCACGTTGCCTGACTGTTGGCTGGAGGACACCATATCTGCTTCTGTTGGACTACACGCCAGGGGTTCAAAGGCTGTGCTTCATGGAGGAAATATGGGGTGACATCTTCCTGTGTCTCACCAAGATCTGATCCTGTGCGTTGCAGCTGAGTTTCTTCTCAAGTGATCAGTGTTTTTTAACAAGAAAGCAAATTTAGTAAGAACTTATTCACCAAGACTTCCAACACTATCGTTTCACAGACACAAATGGCATCTTTGAAAGACATGCCTGCACCTTATGTCCGTCTGTGCTGCTAGTGGCCATCAGATCTGAAACAAATTATGCTGTATGAGAAGAATCTAACAAACTGTTGAGCAAAACTTTATTCAAATTGAATAAATGGATTCCCAAAAAAGACAGTTTCTTCTGTTTGCAGAAAATGTATTTTACACCTATAACTATACATAAACCTTAATCGCATTCTTGCATCAGATCGTATGTGCTTGAAAGCATGACGCTAGATGGTGTTTTTCACCGAAGATTCACTGACATTGTTTCGGGAATATTACCAATAGTTTTAAAAAATTATTGAATTTAAAGTTTACAAGTGGAACGTGTGTCCACATTTTCTCGACAATGTAGAATTTCCATGAATACATACAATTATCTTGGCTTTACTTGATGACAGAATTGTTACACACTCATAAAGAATTCAAGCATTTAGTAAAGCAAGTTGAGAGCGAGAAAGACAGGTAGCAGGTGAGAGATTGTGACCTCCAAAGTAGAGGCTGATAAAGAGATAAAAGGACAAGGGGGGATGGGAGACGAGATGGAGGATGCGAGTGAAAGAAGGGAAGGAGCATCCCGCCTGTTTCCCGCATTCATCCATATTTCACAGCACATTCAATTAGTAACTGCGGTGGACATGGCTGTAGTTGCAGTTCCGCCTAGAGAGATTTGGAGTGTGCAGGAGAAAGGTTGGCTGAGGTCACTGTTGTGGGGCTAACAGCCTCTCTGTATCTTTCCTTCTGTTTCCGTTCAAATATTTTTATTGTGAAGGAGACAGAAGATCTTAAATGCGTCCGTCTTTGATCTATACAGTACTTAATTTTCTAAAAATATACTGTAAGTAACGAAAGTCCACAAATAAGTAAATAAGTGAAAAAAGAAAGAAATAAGTGTGAGAAACCTTTGAAAAATATACATAAATAATGCCTTTATTAAAATAGAAAATAAACAAAAATAATAATACTAATAACACCTTCCCTGACCCACCCAGTACCACCCTCCCAGTACTGCTCAAGTTGTCCGATATCCTGCTTCAGGAAAGAAATAATTGGTTGCCACATCATTTTGAATTCTTCCAATGTATGACTAAGAGACTAGCGAAACCTTTCAAGGTGTAATGTTTCAGTCAGTGCCGTTAACCATGCTTTGAACGTAGGTGTTTCATAAGATAGTGTTAAAAACCTTTGATATAAATGAAAACACTACTTTCCAGAAATATTCCAGCTTGGGCCAGAGTTTCTAATTGTGAAGTAAAATTTTCACAGATGAGTGATATTTATGGGAATAATCTGCATAATACTAGAATTGAGTAATGCACCTTATGCAGAATTTTAGATTGAATCAACATTTTAGCATTCAGGGAGCAGGTGTTAATATAGCTCAGGCTTTCATTCCATAAGTCGTCCGCTATCCCTATGCCTAATCTTTTTTCCCAGCTTTCCTTTATGTGAACAGTGTTTACTTGGTTTGGTTCTTGAAATGAATCATATATCATTGAAAATGTGTTCCTCTTCCTTCGGCACGTCTATCTTGTCAGGGGTGGCGTTTTCAACGTGTTCCAGATGTGTCTTTACAAAATGTCTAAAATTAACTTTTTGCAGATCATATTACTCTTGCAGTTGATGGAATGATGCAAATGAACAATTGATACAGATCAGCCACATTGTGCAGTCCAAGTTCTCTATGAAAGCCTCCATCTACAATAGATGGGATGAATGATGGATTTGATGATATTGGGAGTGTAAAGGATAGTCTCCTGAGATTTTTAAAAAATATTTGAATGTCAATGTCAATGTCAATGTCAAATTTATTTATATAGCACTTTAAAACAGGCATAGAACTGCACCAAAGTGCTGTACAATAATGATAACAACACAAATTAATAAAACAAGGTATCAAACTAATTCAATTAAATGCCAAGGAATAAAAATGAGTTTTGAGAAGAGATTTAAAATGATCCAGGCTGTGGGCAGATCTAATTTGGAAGGGTATATCATTCCAAAGAGAAGGAGCAACAGCGGAAAAAGCCCGATCTCCTTTCCTCTTTAATCGGGTCCGAGGAACTGTCAGCAAAAGCTGATTATTAGAGCGTAGGGTTCTGGACACAGGCTGAAATGTTAAAAGTTCCAGAAGATACGGGGGAGCTAATCCATTTAAGGCTTTATAAGTTAATAAAAGAATTTTAAAATCTATTCGATAAAGAACAGGCAGCCAATGTAAAGAGGCCAGTATAGGCCTTATATGGTCGCGCTTCCTGGTACCTGTGAGAAGCCGAGCTGCTGCGTTCTGGATCATTTGGAGTCGCTGCATCTGTGATTTATCCAGACCTTTATATAATGAGTTGCAGTAATCCAAACGAGATGTGATGAAGGCATGGATAAGTCCTTCAAAGTCTTTTAAACAAAAATAAGATTTAACTTTAGCTAAAATACGCAGGTGATAAAAACTTGATCTAACGACAGAGCTAACTTGTTTATCTAGCTTTAAACAACTATCAAACGTAAAACCAAGATTCCTAGCAGAGGTCTGACAGAACCGAGCTAAAGAACCAAGAATCAGATCTGGATCTGTTTTGTGAGGACTCTGACCAAATAGTATAACTTGCGTTTTACTTTGATTGAGGTGAAGACAGTTTTGTTCCATCCAAGATTTGACTTCTGTTAGACAATTGTTCAATAGTTGAAGAGATTCACTTTTGCCATTTTGTAGTTTGAGGGGCATATAAATTTGGACATCATCTGCAAAGCAATGAAATGAAACGTTAAACCTATGGAAAATCTGACCAAGAGGTAATAGATACAAAATAAACAAAATGGGACCTAAAATTGAGCCTTGGGGGACACCGTACTTTAAAGGTTTAGCCTCAGAACAACATTGGTCTAAATGAACTGAGAAAGTTCTGTTTTCTAAATAAGACTTAAACCATGCAAGTACCGGGCCTCTCAGGCCAACACAATATTTTAGTCTATGTAAGAGAATCTGATGGTCTACAGTGTCAAATGCTGCGCTCAGATCTAAAAGTAATAAGACTGCGACATTGCCTGAATCAACTGTTAAAAGAAGATCATTATACACTCGAAGCAAAGCTGTTTCAGTGCTGTGAGCAGCTTTGAACCCGGACTGAAATGTATCAGTTATATTATTGTCTTTTAAAAACATTTCAAGCTGAATATAAACTAATTTTTCAAGGACCTTAGATAAGAAAGGGAGTTTTGAAATGGGCCTAAAATTTGCTAGTACACTTGAGTCTAGATTGGGTTTTTTAAGATGGGGTTTAACGACAGCATGTTTAAGTATTGATGGGACACAACCTGACTGCAATGAGGCATTTATCACCATTAAGATACATAGGCCAGAAGTAAGAAAAATGTCTTTTATCAGACGAGTAGGTAGACAGTCCAAAGGATAATTTGATGGCCGCAGGTACTTAATTACTGAGGTGAGTTCATCTAAAGAAACTGGCTGAAAATGCTCCAGAACAGCTGTGCATTGTGGCATTTCTTGGGAATCTAAAACTAATAGGGTATTCGAGCTTCTAAGAGCTACAATTTTTTCTATGAAAAACTTAGAAAAGGTCTCACAAAGTTCAGCAGAGGCTAAAGGGCCAGATGTAGTCGAGGGATTGACAATCCTATCTAGGACATTAAAAAGGACTTGAGGCCTATGCTTATTTGAAGCTACAAGATTAATTAAATATTTAGATTTTGCTAATTTGACATTATTCTGATAATTAAATAAACTGTCTTTCAATATTTCATATGAAACTTTCAATTTATCTTTTTTCCACCTCCTCTCAGCTCGCCTACAATCCCGTCTGAGTGCACGAGTGGTTTCATTAAGCCACGGCTCTAAAAGTTTCTTTTTTGTCGTTTTTTTGGTTTTCAAGGGTGCTACTGTGTCTAGAGCACTTGAACATGCATTGTTAAAATTTAGGATAAGAGTTTCAATATCAATATTGCTATCAGTAGGAAATGTAGTGTTAGCAAGGATTGCATTTAGTTGAGGAGCAGTTTCAGAGTTTATAGTACGAGAAGGTAGAGGTTTTGTGTTGCTTGTATCCACAGAAGATGAAATATTAACAGAAAATAAAACAGGCAAATGATCAGAAATACATGTCTGAAGGATTTCAATGATATCCAAACAAAGCCCATGTGATAATACCAAATCCAGAGTATGTCCCTTTAAATGCGTTGGCCCAACCACAGATTGTGTGAAATTGAATGAATCAATCAAGTCCAAAAATTCCTTCACCAGAGGTTTATCTGGGCAGCATACGTGTACATTAAAATCACCTGTAATTAAAATATGATCATACTCTAATGTAATCCATGCCATAAGTTCTGAGAGTTCATGAATAAAGTCCTTGTTGAACTTTGGCGGACGATAGACCACCACGCACACTATTGGTTCAGTTAATTTCACTTCAAAGACTTGATGCTCAAAACTGGAGAATGAATTTATAGATAATTGTTGACAGTGGAAAATGGATTTAAAAATTGTAGCCAGACCTCCACCTTTGCCAGTCAACCGGGGAGAATTTATAAATGCACAGTTCTGAGGTAGAAGTTCCGAAAACGGGAACAGCTGACCTTCTTGTAGCCAAGTTTCTGTGATGAATAAAAAATCCAAATCCCGAGAAGTAAACAGGTCATGTAGCACGAAGGTCTTATTAGCTAAAGACCTAGCATTAAGCAAAGCCAAGCGGATGTTTGATGGAGAAGAAGCACAAGTTGAAGACTGATCATACTTCAACCGCATGAGGTTTCCATAATCCACATTCCTCTCTCGATCCCGAAGCCGTCGATGATAGAAACACTCCACCGCGTCCATCCGAGAGTTGCACATCCCAGGAACAACGGGGCGAGTCCAGCGGCGTCCTACACTCAGGAAACGAGGACACCATCCCAATCGAGGAGAGCCGCCACAACGGCGAAGAAATACCAGATAAGCTTTAATCTTCACCGCCAGTCCTCCGCGTTTACCACGTCTTCGACGGAAGCGCCTTTCCGGAATCAGATGTCGATAACTCAGCAGCTCAGTGGGGATGTCAGAGATGAACTGGAACCCTCGGCCTCTCGGACCCGGGCCATATCCAAATTGTAGATCCACCGAAGTTTTAATGTCCAAAAGTTCTTGACGGTCGTAAACAATTAAGCCACCAGAACCGTAATAGCACAAATGCATAAATAGAGCAAAAATAACAATGTAGAGAGAGCGGGTCAGACGGCGTGCCGAATACACTGGCGCCATCTTTAAAACCCAGAGTGACAGAACTCAATGCCAAATAGTCTGTCCGCTTCCTTTCGTAGCTTTTGAATAGTGCTGTGTATAACGAGGTTGTAGGTATAGCATGATTTTCTAAGGTGGATGGGAGACATCACAATAGTGTTGATTGCATAAGGAAAACCATCCTCCCACTCGATGTCCAGCCAGCTGGTAAGCACAGCTGTCTCATCCAGCCAGTAGGAGATGCATTGGATATTTTCTGACCAATAATACCTGACAAAATCTGGGAGCGCCAGCCCACTGTTTGTTTTACTCTAACACAGATGCCCCTTTCTGATCCTATGTGCTTTGTAATTCCAAATTAATGGGAGAATCATAGAATCTAATTTTCAAAGTATGTTTACTTAGGAAGATGGACAAGTTTTGAAAGAGGTACAGTAACTGGGGGAGAGAAACCACTTTGACTGCATTCACTCTGCCGATCAAGGAAATAGGGAGTGTTTTCCTGAACTCCAGGTTACTTTTAAACTTATTTATTATAGCCACATTGTTAGCCTCAAATAATTCATTATATTTCTTTGTAATATCTAACCCTAAGTATGTGAATTTCTTCCATGCCAATCTGAATGGGGTTTGTTTCAAGTGCACCTGGGTCACTTCAGCTCACTTTTTGTCCAGCTCAATCTGGACAAAAGGTCCAGAGTGAACTGGACAACCAAAATCAGTCTCTCTCCAGATAGTTTGTTATCTAACAGGAAAAGATCGATTCCGGAGTGCACATTATGGACTTGAGAATGGAACGAATACTCGCTGCCGGTTGAGTTCAGGATTCTCCACACATCTACCAAATTAGTATTTTTAATAAATTAACTAAGAAAATTGGAAGCATTTCATTGAGGTGATTTCTGGTTTAATGATAGGTGCGTATCTAAAATCAGGTTGAAATCCCCACCAATAATGGGATTAGTACTTGAGATATCTGGGATCATACTAAAAGCCTTTTTAAAAAATTCTGGGTCATCCCAATTTGGTTCATACACATTCAGTAATGTCATCGGTATGGATTGTATTTCTCCTGTGACTATGATGTGTCAACTATAGTACATTTATGTAGAAAAGGAACCTTTTTACAGATTATTAAGGCTGTTCCGCTGTACATTTGGAGTGGTATACTTTATCCAACTGACTCTAATTTTACAATGTGCTTCGTTTTTCAGGTTTGTCTCCTGTAAAAAAAAAAATCACCTCTGCTTTGATCCGTCTCAAATGAGATAGTGCCTTGCCTCTTTTTACCGGTTCATTAATTCCATTTACATTTCACGAGAAAAATGTCAGATCTCCTCCCGTTCTCCTGTGTCCCCCTGCAATGTCAGTATGTGTAGTCATAATAACACATCTGCTCCATCCGTGATGTCTGACATGGTCTCCTGGTTCTATGTGCTTTATTCTCTGTAGTGCTTACAGTATACCATTTTCCCAATGCACCCTATTAAGAAAAACCCCAACAAAAACAAAAAGCTCGGCAACCTACGGTTTAATGTAGTAAGAACACACTTAAGCACAGACTGTTCTGTTCGTAGAGCATAGACATTTGAGAAAACACATTCCTAAAGTAGAGTGTAGGGAGGATGCTAAAGGTATGGATGAACTATGGAGACGGCCTGACCGAGGACAAAAAAGGACGTGTTCTGTAATGTACGAGTTAGCGGACCCAAAAACACCCGGAGGCAAACAGTCAGTTCGAACGGTTTATTTAACAGGGCAAACCAGAGGGAGTGGTCAGGCAGGCGAGGTCGGCAACGGGGAGTCAGTCCAGGAACAATCCGTGAGGGGTAATCCAAAACGGGGTCCAGGGGCGAGCAGGGGTCGAGGCCGGGGAGACTGTCCAGAGGGATCAGACGGGAGCGCGGAGTCAGGCAGGCTGGGTCGGGGACACGGGCAGGCAGGCAGAGCACTGAGTCGGGCCAGGCAGGACTCAGGCGAAGCAGGATAATCAGACGAGGGGCAGGCAGGCTCGGAGTCGGGGACGAAACGGACGTAACAGGCAGGCAGGCAGGAACAACGCTGGAAGACTCGCACATTTGGTTAGAGACGTTCTGGCACAGGTGAATGAGTGAGTGGGGCTTATGAACTGCCCAAGGCAGGTGCGACCAATGTCGCTGATTACCGGCGGCTGGGCCGGTGGGCGGAGCCAGAACGTCACATGTTCATGATAGGGACAAGGTGTACCCTAACTGTACGTCTGGAGGGAGACAGCCTGGTGGTGGACCAAAAAAGGAAAAGGTTTTATTGGCGTGCTTCTTCTGGATCCGTCAAGAAATTCTCTGATGCGTTGTGTGTCACCTTTAGCTTAGCAGGATACAGGAGTCCAAACTTGACGCCGGGTTTGTTGCGTAGCGTCCTTCTGGCTGGGGTGAAGGCAGCCCGACGTCTCTTGACGTCTGGTGAAGGTCTCTCAAGATCTTTATCCGCTGGCCTGGGTACATTAGATCTCGAATGGACATCGCCTTTCTGCATTATGTCTTCATGTGCTTGGTAATAGTGCACCCTTGCGATAAAGTGCTGAGTGGCCTTGGCACTTTATTGCACTTGTCAAAGAAAAAAGTTAACAGAGTACCTCTACTTAAGATTGCCTAAACATACAAATTTTCCAACATCCATAGTGAAATTTAATAAAATATTCGGCTCAAAGCCTGAAGTAAATTTCCATCATGACGTTGAAGTCATCGGAAAAAATATATATATACATATAAAAATTGAATAAAAATAAATAAGTTAAGTTGGTTTAAAGTTCACGTAGTGAAAGTTAGAGTAAGTTATGGTACGCACTCTATCTCAGTGGATCAACAAGCCTACACCTCCTTTTGCCAGTCTCCAAGGTAAAGTGCCAATAAAAACACCTTTAATTGATTCTTTATTTAATTTTACATCTCTCTCATATAATGCATTTGTTTTATTGCTATGTGTAATTATCTGCAGTATTTATTAAGGAGTTATAGTAGGTTTTTGGGCTGTGGAACGATTTATACGAATTACAGTGCATTCTTATGAGAATATTCTAAGCAACATACTAATTTTTTAAACATACAAACAACCAAAGAAAGCTAAACAATCAAACTGAGAGACAATGATTTATCAGATGTAAACGAGCTATACAGCAAAGAATTGTAAAATAGCCGAATCAAAACCATACCTTGAACAATATGCAACATTTGAGTCGCATTATTCACAATAGATCTGTTTTGGTTAGTCTACCTGATAAAGAAGTTTCTGCCAAAATCAGAAGCTACAACAGAAATGAATATGTGAAACAGAAAGACTGAACAGATCCTTAAATTCCCTGACTGATAAAATCAAGTACCTTTGTCTTTTCCCTGGAGGCTCCCAACCATGATCTTGTTAGAATCAGGCAGGAACCAGAACAAAGAGACATTCTAAAATTCTTGTTTGATTGTTTAATGCCATTATTTTTTTCTATTTTACAATATTGAATCTTAAAAAATGTTTAAATATAGACTCAAGGGAGGATTCTTCCCTCTATCATGCCTTTTGCCAACAAACATTTGCTCTTTAATTGTGGCTTGATCGGACAAGCCGGCTTGATCGGACATTGCCCCACATAGCGCTATTCCAGGCATCGCATGAGTGATGGATATATTATGCCTACTTCAGGTGTCACTCAGCCAGACATTAAAAACCAGCCTAAGTCATTTAGGAGTCATTTTTGATGAAGGTATGTCTCTAGAATACCACACAAAACAATTACTAACACCATGCATTTTTCAACTGTGTGACATCTCCAAACTAAGAACTGTCATCTCTAAAAATAATCTTGAGATGATGATACGTGCAATTATTTAATCAAGTCTTGACTACTGTAACAGCCTGTCCACCTATCTAAGCAAGAAGTATTTGACTCATTGTGTAAAATTCAGCTGCAAGGATCCTGATGAACATTAACAGAAGAACCCACAAATTAAAATCCCTTCACTGGTTCCATGTATTTTACAGCTTGAATTATCAAATTTGCTTTTGCTATACCGTGTGTAGTATGGGAAGGCTCCTCTCTACAGTTGTCATCTGATCCAGCCTTTTCCCTCAGTGTCGTAGATTTAGATCTTCTGAGCATTATTAATTGATGGCCCCTCGTACTCACTTTAGGATCAGGAGACATTTCAAGGATGTTGGATTAAGAATGTGGAATGAACTACCACTTTACTTGCAATCACTTAACTTTGTCGATGCTTTTCGAAAAAAATTAAGTATGTTTTAAACAAGCACTGGATTAGCATAGCCATCCCTGAAAACCATGGAAAGTGGGATTATAATTATTCAAAATTTTCAGGGTCATTGTGCCACATGAAAAAAATTTTTTTAAATGATTTAATGCAGCTACATATTTGTTTTTACCAAACTATGGGATTTGAATTCAATACCATCAACACCAACACCAACATGCACCTGAAGACATGATTTAAAAATAATCCACAATGGGAAAGACCCCTTAGGGCCTTTGGGCATGTACTGGTCAGAATGGGGAGACGATATATAAGATTTTATGTGAGAACAGACCATCCCTACTGGATCCAACAGCTGTTCTCTGGCACCACCTGCTTCTCCAGGGAGCCAAGGCATACACAGAAGGGACGCCAGCCCTCAAGCATAACCCCAGGCAATATATGTCAGCCATATGCCCAGCCCACTGCAGGGCCCAGTGAGGAAGAAAAAGAATTCAATTCAATTCAATTCAATTCAATTTTATTTATATAGCGCCACATCACAACAACAGTTGTCTCACAGCGCTTTCCAAACAGAGCAGGTCAGACCCTACTCTGAAGTTAACTACAGAAACCCAACAATTCCCACCATGAGCAAGCACTAGGCGACACAGGCAAGGAAAAACTTCCTTTTAACAGGCAGAAACCTTGAGCAGAACCATGGCTCAGGGTGGGCGGCCATCTGCCTCGGCCGGTTGGGGGTGAGGGGAAAGAGAGAGCGAGAGAGAGAGAGAGGGCGAGAGAAGGACAGAAGGAGCAGAGAGGGGCAGCCAACACAGCAACACGTAGAATAGATTAAAAATGGCAATGATATTAATGCTAATGATGAGCAGGAACATGGGGGCAGCAGGAAACTCCCAACCACAGATCCAGACTCCACAGCTCTAGGAACACCTGCAGGAAGTGATAGGAGGAGACTCCCAACCACAGATCCAGACCCCACAGCTCCAGAGCCAGGAATATCTGCAGAAAGTGTTAGGAAGAGAGAGAAGAGAGAGGGGGGACGAGAAAGCACACGACTACGGGGAAGGGAGAGAGTCCAGTTAGTAACATTGTTAATGGAATGAGGTTGCACCGGGAGGGAGAGAGAGAAAGGAGAGGGGAGCTCGGTGCATCATGATGCCTCCCCCGGCAGTCTAGGCCTATAGCAGCACAACCAGGGGTGGACTTACTCTAACTATAAGCTCTATCATAAAGGAAAGTCTTAAGCCTACTCTTAAATATAGAGACGGTGTCTGCTTCCCGGACCCAAACTGGAACCTGGTTCCACAAAAGAGGACTCTGATAGCCGAACGCTCTAGCGCCCATTCTAGTTTTCAAGACTCTAGGAACTGCCAGTAACCCTTCATTCTGGGAGCGCAGTTCTCTGGTAGGGCAGTAAGGTACTAAAAGCTCTTTAAGATAAGATGGGGCCTGACCATGAAGAGCTTTATACGTAAGGAGAAGGATTTTAAATTCTATTCTGGATTTAACAGGAAGCCAGTGCAAAGTAGCCAAGACAGGAGAAATATGATCTCTTTTTCTGGTTCCTGTAAGAACACGTGCTGCAGCATTCTGGATCAGCTGAAGAGTCCTAATGGACTTTTTTGAAGACCCTGATAACAAGGAATTGCAGTAATCCAGCCTAGAAGTAACAAATGCATGGACTAGTTTTTCTGCATCATTTTTACACAGGATGCTCCTAATTTTTGCAATATTACGAAGGTGAAAGAAGGCGGTTCTTGAAATTTGCTTAATGTGAGAGTTAAACGACATGTCCTGATCGAAGATAACTCCAAGATTTCTCACAGTGGTGCTGGAGGCCAGGGCGAAGCCATCCAGGGAAACTATATCTCTAGATGATTGATGATGAGTTTCATCTGGCTTGATCGATAGGTATAACTGAGTATCATCTGCATAGCAATGAAAGTTGATAGAGTGTTTCCTGATAATATTACCTAAAGGAAGCATATATAAAGTAAAGAGGATTGGTCCGAGAACGGATCCTTGCGGAACTCCGTGGCTAACTCTGGCATGCATGGAGGACTCATCGTTAACATGCACAAACTGAAACCGATCTGATAAATAGGACCTAAACCAACTTAGAACGGCTCCTTTAATTCCGATGAAATGTTCCAGTCTCTGTAGTAGGATCTGATGGTCAATGGTGTCAAAAGCAGCACTAAGGTCTAATAAAACCAAGACAGAGACGAGTCCTTTGTCTGATGCCATTAGGAGGTCATTAGTAATTTTCACCAGTGCGGTCTCTGTGCTATGGTGAGCTCTAAATCCTGACTGAAAACCCTCAAACAAGCTATTGCTATGTAGATAGTCACACAGCTGTTTGGCTACTGCTTTCTCCAGGACCTTGGAGATGAATGGAAGGTTGGATATAGGTCTATAGTTGGCTAAAACATCTGGGTCCAGGTTAGGCTTTTTCAAAAGAGGCTTAATTACAGCAACTTTAAAGTACTGTGGCACATAGCCTGTTAATAAGGACAGATTGATCACGTCTAGCAGAGAAGTACCGACTAAGGGTAGGACTTCTTTAAGCAACCTAGTCGGGATGGGATCCAAGAGGCAAGTTGAAGGTTTGGATGAAGAAATGATTGAAGTTAGTTGACAAAGATTGAGGGAAGCAAAACAGTCAAAACATATAACTGGTTCTGGTCCTACAGTTACTGAGTTTAAAGATAAGTCGATGCTAGTTGAGGGCAAGTCTTGGTGGATTTTGTTCCTGATAGCTAGAATTTTATCGTTAAAGAAGCTCATGAAGTCATGGCTAGTGAGAGCTATTGGAATACTTGATTCAATAGAGCTGTGGCTCTCAGTCAGCCTGGCAACAGTGCTGAAAAGAAACCTGGGATTGTTCCTATTTTCCTCAATTAAAGACGAGTAATATGCTGCTTTGGCATCACGGAGGGCCTTCCTATAAGCTTTAAGACTATCTTGCCAAGATAAACGAGACTTTTCCAGCTTGGTTGAACGCCAGTTCTTCTCAAGTTTCCGAGATATCTGCTTTAATTTGCGGGTTTCACTAGTATACCATGGAGCTAACCGTCTTTGTTTAAGAATTTTCTTCTTTAGGGGGGCTACAGCGTTAAGAGCTGTTCGCAGCGAGCCTTCAACACTATCAACAAGATGATCAACTTGGGAAGGACTGAAATTAACATAAGAGTCCTCTGTTTCTGTACGACTTGATAATGGATGTAGAGCTGATGGAATCACATCCTTAAATTTAGCTATAGCACTATCAGACAGGCATCTTGAGTAGACATTTTTACCCAGTGGAGGGTAATTCAGCAGTAAAAGCTCAAAAGTTAGCAAACAGTGGTCAGATAAAGACGGATTATGTGGGAACACTATTAAATGTTCAATTTCAATACCATACACCAGAACAAGATCAAGGGTGTGGTTAAAACAGTGAGTCGGTTCATGAATACTCTGAGAGAAGCCAATGGAATCTAACAGAGAGATAAATGCAGTACTGAGGCTGTCATTCTCAACATCCACATGGATATTAAAGTCCCCTACAATAATTACTTTGTCCGTTTTAAGGACTAAAGTTGACAAAAACTCTGCAAATTCAGATAAGAATTCAGAGTATGGACCGGGTGGTCGGTACACTATAATAAATAAAATAGGTTGCAGTGATTTCCAGCTTGGGTGGGAAAGACTCAGAACAAGGCTTTCAAAAGAGTTATAGTTCAATTTAGCTTTAGAGCTGATTACAAGACTGGAGTCAAAGATAGCTGCAACTCCACCTCCTCGACCTGTGCTTCGAGGAATGTGAGTATTCCTGTGACTGGGAGGGGTGGATTCATTTAGGCTCACATATTCTCCATCACCCAGCCAGGTTTCAGTAAGACAAAATAAATCAATCTTATAATCTGATATGAGTTCATTTACAAGCACACCTTTAGAAGAGAGAGATCTGATATTCAAGAGTCCACATTTTACTCTCTTATTTGCATGCACTATTTCTCTTGTGGTTTTAACTTTTATGAGGTTTCTATAGACAACTCCTCTGTTTACCCTTAATTTTAAAAATTTAAATGACCGGGGGACAGACACCGTCTCTATAGGTTTTTCACTAAATAACTCCTGGAATGGAGGAGCAGAGAAGAGGGTTACATTACAACTCCGCTTCCTCCTCTCAACCCTGGACTGTCACCGATCTAGTCTGCTAACAATGTTGGCTAGGTTTCTAGAAATGAGAGCGGCTCCCTCCCCCGTGGGATGGATGCCGTCTCTCCTAATCAGGCCACGTCTTCCCCAGAAAGACTGCCAGTGATCCACAAAGACCACATCATTGGCTGGGCACCACCTCGCCAGCCATCGACGGAAAGATGACATGCGGCTAAACATGTCATCACTAACCAGGTTGGGCAAGGGGCCAGAGAAAACTACGGTGTCCGACATTGTTCTAGCATATCTACAAACTGACTCCACATTTAACTTAGTGACTTCTGACTGACGTAACCGGGAGTCATTAACGCCTACGTGGATAACAATCTTACTGTATCTACGTCTACCCTTAGCCAGAAGTTTCAAATAAGACTCAATGTCGCCCGCTCTGGCCCCAGGAATACACTTAACTACACTCCCTGGGGTGTTCAGCTTCACATTCCTCAGAATCGAGCTACCTATTACTAGGGTAGGCTTCTCAGCGGGTGGCTCGCTGAGTGGGGAAAATCTGTTAGCTACTCGAACAGATTGAGGGGACACTAGGTGCTTAGACTTTTTACGGCTATTCCTCCCTCGGACAGCCACCCAGCTTCCTTTTCCTGGCTGCTCAGGAGAGGCCGGAGGGGGGGAAGGGGGGGGACGGCTATCAGCTAACTCAGGTCGGTCCGCACCGACTACCTGGGACTGGCTACACTTAGCTAGCCTAGCTAAGGGCTGCTCTACTACGGTGCGGAGCCGAGCTTCTAACGCACTGAGCCTCGCCTCCATGTCTAGAAATAAACTACACTTGTTACACATACCACTACCGTTAAAGGAGGCAGAGGAGTAACTAAACATCAGACACACCGAGCAAGAAAGAGCAGGAGAGCGAGAGGGAGAAGCCATCGCTAGCTGTTAAAGTCGCTAACGGCTAAACAAAAGTACGGTAGAGCCACCGGAACCTTTGTTACATCCGCTATAAGACAGAACAGCAGTCACCCAAGATGGAAAGAACTATTGGTGCTTAGGCAAACTTACTGAAATATAATTACGTTATATGGTAGTTAGCGAGAGCAGAGAAAAAAGCGCTACCACCACACAAACACCGCTAACACCGGAAACCGGAAATGGGTCGATACGCTTACCGCTACGCTTACGCCAGCTTACGCTTACGCCAACCACAAAGCAAATGCAGGACATCTCCATGCACTCATCAAAATCGAGGCTGAATATTTATTAAGTACCAAATGATAATCACTCATAAGAGGCAAAAACGTGGAGATACAAGGCAAGGAACTCGAGGGCAAGGTTCAAGCACAGTATCATAGGTTGATCGAACGATACTCCAGTGTTGAGGATGAGACAGAGAGACACTGTGATTTCAGGCTACACTGTGGCTGACAGCTTGGCCGACGCCAGGCCAGGTCAAACCCGGGCCATGGAGTGCGAGGGGTTTATGGTTGCCCCTTACAGCACAGCAGTGTACCATTTTGATGTGAAACATCTTTGATAAAAGCAGAGCCACAGGACACAGAGCAGAAGATATGACTGCAGGGAATGATGAAGAGTGACTCGTCAGGAAATTAATTAACGTAGGAGAAGGAGAGAAGTGCCTGCCTCTGGGTGTGCAGAGCAGAGCAGCCGTCGGAATCAATGAAGCTGTGTTCAGCTCTCTTTGACCAGCCGGTCAACCCACGGCGGTTAACAGCATATGAAAGTGTAATGAGACGTCTATTGCCCCGTTCCACATCACCGTCTGTTTCATACTTGCCAATGCTGGATGGTAAGACTTGAATATAACAGCAGCAGCTGACACCTTGAGAATTGCAGAGAATTGCCCCTTTACAGAAATATGAAAGAGCAAAGAGCGGAGGCAGACAGTGTTTTGGGCAAGATGATTTTTCTTTGATGGATGTAATCTGCCTGCCACCCAATCTAACACTCCCCCTGCCTTTAAGCTTAGACTGATACTCCAGGTTCTCTCACATCAAAGATGGATAAGAATCAGCTTTCCCCAGCAGAGTTTTTGTGGCATACTCCTTTTTAAAATGTCTGCTTCTGCAAATCTTTGTTTACTACAGACAGAACACAATGGGTGTAAATTATAAGGTGGAAAAGAGTGTGATCAGAAATTAAGTCTATTCATTCTGCTAATTTATTGTTTTTTCTTTTTCAAATAATTTGTTTGTGTCATGTACCATGATAGTCATTTTCACACAAGTATCGTAGTCTTGAAATGACATGTTCCAGAGCACTCAGAGATTCTAAATGTTCATAATTCTGAGCTCAATAGGGACTTCCACAAGTCCCCCACCCAGTCTTTGGTAGAATCTACAGAGCATTACCCCTGCCTGGGCTGCCACCTTATCGTGGTTGAGGGGTTTGAGTGTCCCAGTGATCCTAGGAGCTATGTTGTCTGGGGCTTTGTCCGGGACCCCTGGTACGGTCACCCAAGGCAAACAGGGGAATCACACTCTTAAGCCTCCCTGGGAAAATCTATTCAGCGGTTCTGGAGAGGATGGTCCGTCGGATAGTCAAACCTCAGATTCAGGAAGAGCCATATGGTTTTCGTCCTGGAGAAGGCGTCAACCTTGTCCATCGGGGAACCCCTGTGGGGGGGGGTGCCCAGGGAATACGTATAACCAGGCCCTTTTTTACGGGCTGTTAGGTCCCTGTACGATTGGAGTCAGAGCTTGGTCCGCATCGCCGGTAGTAAATCGGACTCCTTGGACACCACCAAGGTTTCCTTTTGTCTCTGATACTGTTCATAAGTTTTATGGACAGAATTTTTAGCTGCAGCCAAGGTGCTGAATGGTCCGTCTTGGTGACCACAGAATTGCATCTCTGCTTTTCGCAGATGATGCAGTCCTACTGGCTTCATCAAGTCGTGATCTACAGCTCTCACTGGAGTGGTTCGCAGCTGAGGGTGAAGCGGGTGGGATGAGGATCAGTACCTCCAAGTCCGAGGCCATGGTCTCTCACCGGAAAAGGATAGAGTAGCTCCTCCGGGTCAAGGGGGATGTCTTTCCCAAAGTGGAGGAGTTTAAGTACCTCGCGGTCTTATTCGTGAATGTGGGTAAAATGGAGCGGGAGATTGCCATGTAGATCGTGCGGCGTCGGCCCTAATGCAGGCACTGTACCCGTCTGTCGTGATTAAGAGAGAGCTGAGATTTTTTATATGCTTCATCAAAGTGTAGTCTTAATTTCCTTTGTTTTTTATTTTTCTGTGTGCAACACAGGTTATAGTCGTATAAAATACAGATATTGTCACAGTTACTTACCTAGACACATTTCTTTAACTCTTCACCATCCTCCACATAAGTGACAATCAGCTACCAAAACAATTAGCATTCAGCACCAAATCTCACACAGAGTGCAGTAAGCCTAAGCATTTATTGTTGAGGGGATAATTGCTACTTTGTGGCGGCTTGAAGTTGCATGCTGACTGACTGACAATGATACATACACAAACATGAACATGAATTGCTATCAAACACATACATCAAGAATGAATGACACTGATAATTAACACACATGAAACAAATGAGCTCCTCTTTCCTGTGCCTTTTAAAGAGGTCTGTGCATACCACAGTCAGAATAATCCATCTGCATCATGTCTACACAGTGCACTGTCATTGCGATTGTTGCACATACTAATTAGTCTTTAAGATAATCAGCCTATGAGGCTGGTGATGTAGCTCCCCTCCATGGCCCTGTCTTCTAGGGGAATAAGACTTTTAATCTGTGGCAAGATCAGAGCAACTGGGAGCAGGAGGAGAGGGGATAGGAGGCAGCTGGAGAGAGGTGGTTGGAAATGAGAAGGAATTTGGGCATATTAACAAACTCTTAATTACGTTTTCTATCCTCTGCTGATGGCAGGCATAAATGGCAGTCTCCAGGGAGCCTCTGATCCACTTTCTGATCTGCACAATTCACAGCCGAGCTGCTGATCAAAAAGATGCAGCGGCCTAGTTGCTTCAAACACTTGGGACCTTTTTCCAGCATGGGATTCATAGCTTGTCATTGAGCGGAAGTTTGAATTGTTGAAATTCATGCTAAAAAAGAGAAATAAACTAATTTCTTTTTAAAGACCACAAAAGAGAGAATTTGAAAGGAGACTGCACGTCTTCGATGTCTCTATGAATTGATAATGAGCATGCATGCAATGTGCTGAAGGCGCTTGTCCCATATATGAGGCAGAATTTATTGGGGATGACCTCCACCCACATCCTTGCTGTTCTAATATGGAAAGCACAGCTTTGATGTTTGCCGTCAGCTGCATCCCTGGGGAAGTCTGCTGTAATAAACCACAGCAGCAAATGCATTAAAACATATTCACCAGCAGGAAGTCCTAACAGCGTGTCCCACTGACTCTCTGGGAGATGTAAGGGGTTAGCAAATCATGACACATTACTGAACAGTGTGTCTGTGGTTTGTCTCCGTTGACTTGAGACATAGACAGATCTCTGATTGGCTGGAAGATGTCTTTCAACATTTCATATAAGCATAGCACACAAAGACAGAAGTTTTTTTTTCAGACTTACACAATGATAAGTCAAATTTTTCAGATAACAATGGTCTTGTAGGCTGTTAGTTCTTTGGGCGCAGACAGATATGGCCTGACCCACCAAAAAATATGTAATCAAGAATATCAAACATGGGAATACATAAAATGTGCTATAAACCTGTGTCAATCATTTATATATATTACCTGGTCTTGTATTATTCAGCTATATTAGAAGGTAATGAACTCATGTATTCAGTCGGAAAGGAAACACTTTGTTAAAGACATGAATAGACTGATTGAAACAAAAAATGTAGCAGTCAGACCAGTCCTCTAGAATTTCTTAGTACTTTTCATTAGCATCTGTATACATGCAGACATACATGTATACAATATATACATTTCATGTATATACCATATAATAGTACAAAGCACACATATTAGCCCCCAGCCAATGTTAGATCACAAAATTCCATATTCTGTGAAATACGGGGACATATCTTAAGCAGTTGAGAAACAGGGGAGATTAGTGTGCAAGAGTGCATTAAGATTCCCTGGTTGTAAATATATACAAGGGGGGAAGGAGAAGAGGGAGAGGGAGCGTTGGTTTTTAAGTTGCTGTCACCAGGCTGTCACCATGTCTGTCAGAACAAATCCATCAAGGCTCTGTCACGATAGGCTTCACATTTGCATGGAATGCAGCATGAGCCATTCTTATTATGCATTCTGTCTCACACTAACCCGCTTCTCTCCAACAGATTCACTAACTAGCATCCAAGAGGCATACTTTATAGAATGGCATAAGCTAGAGATGATGAAGAGCTGATATTGACTCCTGACAGCATGTGGCTGTGTTTGTGTGAGTCTGTGTATGTGTGGGTGTGTGAGTGTGTTTGTGAGAAAGTGGGGCCAATTGACGCCATCTACCCAGGTGTACAGGGTTCAGCCATCTTGTCAGGTAAGGTGAAGCGAACTGCCTATGTATAGCTTTGACTGTCCTTCTATGGACTCATGCCATACACAAAATGGGGGGTAAAGGTGGAGGGTTAAGGGGGGAGGGGGCATTGAGGACACAATCATGTGTGTGTGTGTGCAAGGTATGGTCGGGCAGATGCTGTCAGTTCCCAAGTGAGGAAGCCTCCGCAGGGACAGACTCAGCTGTGGCATGGCATTGAGTTGCTAACGAGTCTTATCGCAGGTGATGGACTAGCGACACACACGGGCATACAGACACATATACTGGGAGCTTTGCAATAATAAAAACTCAGACAGTGATAAAAGTGTCTGTGTGATGATAGGTAAGCCTATACGAGCATTTGCACACAGACACATCACATTCATGCACATACAGGCCTACGACCTTTTCATGCAAACACAAGATGTACAACAACTAGCTTTCAAAGCATAGATAGATTCACAGAAATTATTCTTGCTTGACTACTATGAAAACCAGTGATCAAGAGTTTAGGAAAGAGATCTCATAACAGCTAAAAATGAATACAAAGCATTTTATTGGCAAACAAAACAGTTAGTGGTCACAGGTGAAGTAAATCAGCACTGGGATCTCACAAACAAAGCTCACGGAGGATCTCAGTTGGCAGGAGCCCCAAAATCCGGGTACGTTGGACATTTATCTTCTGGGCTGGGCCTGCCCCGTACAGTAGAAGGACCGGACGCAACCGAGTGTTATTGGCCAGTTACGTCTGACATGAGGTGGCCAGTTACCTCCTAATTCATGCAGATTTCATTGGAAAGTTATAAGAAAGTGTATGAGCGGATGCTGATCTTGAAGACGTGTATCTACTGTAACAGAGAGAAAAGGAGAATCTGTGACACAGCCAGAGTTTAACTCAAGAGTATAGTTCTAAAAAGAATAAGACAATCAGTATTTTACATGGATTATGTTGTAGTATACAATGCTAAAGTGAGGAACTATAGCCCAATTCTAACAAAGTATTCCTCTACATTTACTGAACGTTTTGAGGATGGGAATCAGACATCAGCATATCCTGAAGAATCTCTGTGGAGTTGGATTAGTAATGATCAGTCCACATGTAAAAATGATGCCTTATTATCTTTGTATCCCCCTTTTATAACCTGAGCCCAATGGAACCTGACATTGTCATCCTGGAATATGTCAAGGGTGTAATGGGCTTGCAAAGTGGGCACTGGCATGATCCTGCAGCACTTCATGTTTTTTAGGTTTCCTAAATGTCTTCCTAAATGTCTTACCCATTGTGTCTATGTTGTAAAGAACTCTTTGATTTTGCAGTCATATTTATGACTTTATAGTCTTCTAGAGAACACAAATATAGTATTTACTACAGTGCTTTCAAGTTGCACACTGATCCTATAGCAGTAACTGAAATGTATTTTCTAATGTGGATCTTAGGAGCATTATCAAAAATCAGCCTCAATTGATTTATACATCAGACTGTAAGAATTTATTTCCACACTTAAATTCATAGAAACCTTATTAAAACATCAATTGGTAGTTTCTTACCTTGATCACAATCAGATGACAGAATGTGGTTGTGTATGCAAGTGACTGAAACACAAAGAGATATTTTTTCTTTTTTGTTTTATTTTACAGTCACCAGATGAGCAGATACATCATTTTAGAAAAGAAAATATTTGCAAAAAATTTATAATACAATTTACTCAATATAGATTATGTACAGAATGAAATACAGTCAAACTGAAATAGCATTCTTACTCTTTGTCAACGAGAAAACAAAGCAGTGAGGGGTACTCCATAGATGGTAACCAATAAATATAAACTGTATATATTATGTATGCTGCACTCAGCAAGGCATGGACAGTACCAGGGCAAGTTACTTCTGAACAATATTCCCAGACTCGTGTACATCACTACACTACACACACACACACGCGCACACACACACACATATACACACACACACACACACACACACATACAGTATATGAAAAGCTTGACATACAAGTGTTTATGGGCCAGAGAGCAAATTACAGTTGGGTTACAATAATGAGCTATCTTAAATTAGGGAAAAGAAAGAAGAAATAAAAGAATTGTGTATGGATATACTTGTCATTGTCCTTGATCCCGAACGAGAAGTGGATTTCTGGTCAAAGCCCACTGGAGCTGACTGAGTAGCACTTGACATTTGGCCTGATTGAAACAGACGATTTTACAGAAAACTACTGAGCAGGAAAATCTATTAGTATCTAACAGAACCTGCCTACTCATTTAGCTCTTTTCCTTCCTTTCAGGATGTCCCTATCTACATTTCATAATCCTCTCATCTTCCCATTCTCATACCAGAGCACCTGTCACCTATTGCCTCCATTTGTCTGGTTTCAAACTGCACATGAATAAGTTCAATCCACTCTTATCCATACTACTTTGGACAGACAACTGCACAATCACAGAACGAGCACAAGAAAAGACATTAGCAAAGTAAAGCCATTGCAAGGGTTGGGCAGGGACACTCATAGAGAAGATGCTTTGAAGACTTGAAGGACACTGTGAGCACACCACTTTCAGACTGCTTTACCTAGTCGCTGGGCACAACTTCTCAGAAATCACCCTACTTGTGCTTGGGAGGAGGAAGAATTATGACTTTGTGCCAATGAGCGAATACATGCGCTTGCATAATTCATCCATCTTGTTTGGCGGTTAATTACTCTTGTTTACCCTCTGAGTAACCTCAGGATGGGGCGGCACGATAGGAAGGAGCCTGGGAAGAGCAGATAGCACAAAACACTAATCTGTTGACGCTGTTCATCAGAGAGTAATTCATAGGAGTAAAAGCACATTGTGAGCTCGAACCTAGGTGTTAATGAATTAGACAAGGTTGCAGGGGGTTCTTAGGACAGCAGTTCCATCAACATCCTGCCCTGACGGCAGCTGCTCGCTCGACTGTTCTGGGGTCAGCATGTGAAGGTCCTACTATGAGGCAGCCTAGCACAGGTCAATCAGACAGCTTCTCAGGATGTACAACAGGCTCTGATCGTTGCTTATTTCATTACGGGGAAAGCTACATAAATCCCCAAATTGGAGAGGAAGAGGCACACAGGGAATATTTGCATTTCTCCTCTCCTATCATCTCCCTTCTATGCAACTCCCCCTCCCTATCCTTCTGAAACCCTTTTCTTTTCCTACCCCATTAAGTGCAGAGTGACTTTTATCATCACTTTTCACCAAAACACATTAAGCCAGTGTGTCTGGAGTTGAATAGGGATAGGAGGGGTTTGAAAAAACAGAATAGCACATTAGATATGCAATAGTGATGTATCAATCGGGAATTACTTTGCAGATTAAAGAAAGGATGGTGGTGCTGATGGTGGCCTGATGGATGGCCGTCTCCCGTCTTAAACAGAACAGGAGACACCGCTGTCCCCCTGCAGAAAGAAGAATCATCCTGACCTTGGAGTTCCCTTTATGTTTCCACCTGCATTCTTTCAGCTCTAACTTCTCCTCCTTGGAAGGCCTCCCCTTCTTCATCCTTAACCTTAAAGCTTCCACTGCATTTTAATATCAATTCTGAGAGCCGCTCTACATTGAAAATATTTATGCAGGTGTTTGATCATGTTGTCAAGTCAAGAACAACTCCTTCTTTGTAGGAGGGGATAATACTAGAAGGTGGATTGCATACATTAAACTTAAGTCAACACACAATGTGACTTTGCCTGGTATTTGTGTTACTGCATTTATATGAAAAGACAGATGTAAAGTGCTTGAGAGTTTAAGAAAAAAAGGATGAGATTTGGAGAAGAGAAAAAGACTAAACAAAATTGAAAAGCTGAGTCATTTACGCACTGGTTTCAGTGGGGGCAAGTTCAGTATGAAGTCTTTATAAACAAAGTCAAAGAGGGAGAAAAAGTACAACGTGGAGTGTAGAGAATCCCCAGGGAACAAAATGACAATATGTATTGTCTCATAAAAAACAAAATCACAGTCAGTCCAAGGGCACAGTTCACCAACAGACTAACCCATTGGGAGTTGTTTCTGGCCATATTATCAAACCCTATGGCCAAAGTTCACCCTGGCACCCAATTCTGGTTGCTATGTGTTGGTGGAGGACAAGCAAAAGCCCCTAAACTTAAGCCCATCCCCATGCCCACCCCTTGAGACAGAGAACCATCAAAGTTGAAGTCCATGTTTCCTGTGTCCATAAAGTCATTGAGCAGGATGGAGTCCACATCACATTCTACACTATTAGGGATGTTCTCCATTTCCAGTTGGGCAGCCATTCCTCTATGGGAACTATGCTGCTGTCCTTGGTATCCAGCATTACCTGGATGGTTGTTGTGATAGTAACCATGCCAGGAGTCAGACATATCCTGGTGTTGAACTCCTGGGTAAGATTGGTGACGCGGGTGTGATGCTGATGCTAGGCGGCAAGGGTCCTGGGGAACATCCATAATGCCAGCAGGGTTTGGTGGCAGAGAAGGAGATATTGGTAGATGAGGGCGTGGCGCATAATGGGTAGAGGTCTTCAGACTGTAGGGCTGCAGGATGTCACTGCTCACTCGTGGAGACAGAGCTTGATGGTGAGGCCCACTGTGCATAGGATTATGAGGGTTGTGGGATACATGGTTGTGCAAATGGCTCTGATTGGAGCGAGGACTGTGGTTGTGACTAGGATTTACTTTGTTACTGTGGCCATGCTCATGACTCTGACCATAATTATGGGCAGTGTGGGGCTTGTGGCTGTAGTCAAGGCTAGCTTGGTGTTTGTGACTCTGATTGTGGCTCTGGTGGTGGATGGTGTTTTGGTCATGAACTGAGCCATGGCCCTTGTGTAGAGCCGGATTGTGAGTGTGCTCTTGGCTGTGATTGTGGTTATGACTGGGGTTGTGCTGACTGTGAACTCCATTCCCTTGTGTCAATAGAGCATGTGTTTCCCGCATCGAGTCTTTGCTGCAGTAGGAAGGGCCTCCTGTAAGCAGACTCTGCAGAGCATTGTTCTCTGAATAGCCCCTCAATGGGCACTGGAAGTTGACTGGCTTATTCTCCTGGATGGTCTCCATGGGAGTGTGATGCCGAAGCATGCCCATGGAAGACTGTCTGTACAAGGGCCCGCAGTATGATCCCTCTGATTTTGACCCAGGCACATAGGGGTAACCATTGCATTTGATTTGTTGTGGCTGGGGGTAGCCATTTTTACCTATACTAATAGCCCCGGTCAAGTCTGTCAATTGAGGCAGTTCAACATTGGGACAGTGGCTCCCAGTACCCAAGGCTGGAGAGCTCGTGCTGGTGGGGCTTGGATATAGCCGGGGGGAAGCTGAACAAGAGAGTTCCCCCTCCTCAGGTTCATCAGCCTCCGTCTCTGCTAGAATTGGGGATAAGCATCCACTCAATGTGGAAGCAGAGGATGATGTACGAGAATGGAGGTCTGTCCAGGTGTCATACTCCTCACCAACTATACTTACACCTCCTTTCCCTGCTGGACTGCCATGCTCTGGAGAGCCCTGCATCGGTGGTTCAGCTCCTTGAGTTTGTCCTTGTCTAAGACCTATGGCTCCTGCTCTCTTTCGACTGATGCGACCCTTAGTCTTCAGATAGCGAGTTCCGTTGTCTATTGAGGCTGCGCGTCGTCTGGGTCCTTTCCCCATCTTTCCTCCTTCTGGGTTGAGCATCCACCAAGAACTCTTCCCCGTTCCTTCGTTTTGCACCCGGATGAAGCGACTGTGAAGGGAAAGGTTGTGTCTGATAGAATTCTGGAATAAGAATAGAAGAAAATGGAGATAGATGGAAGAGAGGAGGTAGAGACAAAAAAAGGAGAAATGAAAAAGAGATAAATATTAACACACATTCAAACGTTTAAGGTTTAAAGACAATTCTTAAAAAACACAAAGTAATTTTGGATTAAGGCTATCATAACTCCACAGCAAGCGAGAAAAATGATGGATAAAGAAAGAGATGGAGGGGAGAGGAGAGAGGGCAGGGGGAGTGAAGAACCAATCAATACGTCCCTTGACCAGCCTCTTCTCTCCACGCGCTCACTGAGTCATATTATGGACAGGGGTGCAGCCTCCACATCAAACCATCACCAAGGTTACAGAAATGAATCACACAAGGCAACCCAATCACAGCCAGCCCATATCGATTGTGGGTCGTCCAAATTTGAAAACCTGAGATCCAGCTAGAGCTGGAGAGTGCAGGGAAGAAGGGGGGTGATTTGCCAGAGTACCTCGAAGCACACGAGTAAAAAAAAAAAAATACTTAAGAGATGGAACAAAATAGAAAAGCAGCTAAATAAATCTGGGGAGGGACATGCTCATTAAAGCTTATTTAAAATCATGGCACAATTAACATGACCTTCGGCAACCACAGCAGATATTCTGATGAGGTCTTATTGTGAGCAGCTTTGAGAAGATAGATGTGCCAGCTGTGGGTGGGTGTGGAGCATGTAGGGGTATATAGGATAAGCCATTCCAGACCCCTGTTTAAATGTGTGAGTGACGTTTGTCTAGTTAATCCTAGACTCCACAGCACCATTTGAAGCTTGTGCCAACCCAGAGTGCAATGATTAGATCTAAGCCTGCCTAAAGGAAAGCTTAGCAGGGACACACATCATCTTATCTGGCCAAGTTAGTCTAAGTACAGCATGTTCATCCAAATATTTCCTGCTTGTGTCATTATTCACTCACACCAGTTTTCTTTCCAGCTGCCTCTCCTCCATTTCTCTCTTTCTTCCTATTTAGTTTTCTTTTCTCTTTTGTGATCTTTCAGCAGAACCAAACTCCTCAATCCCATGTGCACAATCACACACTTTTCTTTTTTCCTCTCTTGAGATATCTATCTCGTCTGCCTTGTTTATTACCTGCACATAGCTCACAATCTCTGTCTCCAGATATCTTGAGCCATTCTCTATCTTCATTCACTCTCCACCTCCTGTCCAATTTTCCTGCTCTCAGTCCCATTCATCTCCCTCTCTGCGTCCAAGCCTCTCTTGATCACAACATTTCTCATTCTCTCGATCTGTCTACACATACATACTCTAAACACTTTCCACAACTTTCAACCTCTCTCTCTTCCCTCTTTTATTGTCTGGTTCTTTAACTCTGTAAAGCAAATACAGAAGAAAAATATATTGGAGATTCAAATACATGTCCATTTATGTACATTTCATCCATATGTTCAAGCATAATTCCCCACAATTGAAAAGAGACACAGACACACGCAAACAAAGCTATATAACATCTAACCACTGGGCTGCCAAATGAGCAGGCAGACAAAAGAGGTGATAGCTCTTTGTTGTTGCTGCATATTATGAAAAGTAACACATTCAGAACAGCAGGTAATGGGTTCCTTACAAAATGTTTACAGGAGGAATTTAGCTCTAAGTGGGTTTCATATCACTCTTAAATCCTACCTATGACTATTTTCATTCATGTAAAAATGCGCCCATCCCTACGGTGTGACTGAAAACAGGTAATTCCATCCCATCCTCTTCTCAAATCATGCTGCCTAGGCTCTCTGTACAGACATGAAAATTGGATTGGAGACACGTTTTTTTTTTGTCTGCTTTTCAGATGGGTTCTCTCGAATACATAAAGTCAGCAAAATTGCGTGAGCTCTAACAAGCACAAGTTAGGCCAGCTCCACTCCTCAGCGGTGGTGCGCTAGAGTAGACTTAATCAAAGCCAAAATGAACAATGTTGCATGTGAAATAGGCTGCCGGTGGAGGCGACCTGCATCAGGTGATCTGAGAGTGAAGCCCTGACAGGTTCCTCCCCTATGTGACGGCTCTGGCTGAGAGTAGCTATGGCAACAGAGTAAACCAAAAGAAGGAGGAATGAAGAGAGGGGAGGTAATGGTAGGAAAGAGGAGAGGAGGGAGGAGGTGGCTGGTGCTGTTTGATGCTGTAGGCAACTCCAAACAGCCTTTTATCTGAGTCTGTCAGATTCTTGCTTCCAATCCACAAGGGAGGCTCAATCACCAGTAGTCCCAATGCCTCACTACCTGTACCAAGTTGTGATTAGCAGTGGTCTGTGTGTCTGCATGTGTGCATGTAAGTGAATGTGGAAGAGAGACAGAATGCCTTCTATACGAGAGCAACAATTACTGCAACCACAAACTGTTAAGTACAGTTAATGTACCTGCTGATATATTGAACACTATGTGGCAGCTCTCTTTCATAATTTACTGTACACATACAATGACAATGTGTTTCAATTTAAAATATCTGTATAAAAAATGCTAATGGATAAAACCTGGTGCAGATGATCTCCATGCAGTTTTCCCCTTTATCTATCTATCTATCTATCTATCTATCTATCTATCTATCTATCTAT
>CAJRST010005557.1:3378518-3396106 GCA_907169785.1 Menidia menidia | reverse complement strand
TATCTATCTATCTATCTATCTATCTATCTATCTATCTATCTATCTATCTATCTATCTATCTATCTATCTATCTATCTATCTATCTATCTATCTATCTATCTATCTATACTGTATTTATGGTTTTTTTTTCACATGGTGGCTTTGAGACTAAACCACTATCCATATCCAATGATGGGAAAACTGACCAAGATTACACTTTTTCAAGTATGAGTTTAAACAAAAATCCACCGTGTGATTGATCAAACACAAAGCATCCAGCTTTGTCCAGCTCATCCAACCCAACTCTCCTTTATGACCTAACCAGTCCTTCATTCATTTTGACAAGAACACAGAGGGTGGGTTCTGAACCTTTGCAGGACGACTGACTGCAGTCTTCACTAGCAAGTTCAACATCTCATTGGAACAAGCCACAGTCCCTATCTGCTTCAAATCCAGCACCACTGTTTCCGTCCTGAAGACAGCAGTCATATCACTGAACATCTACCATCCAGTGGCCCTAATGCCCAATGTATCAGAATGCTTAGAGTCCGAGGTGATTGGAAATATCAACCTTATGGTACAACAGCATGGGACTACAGTGGCACCTCAGACCATAAGAAAGCCCTCTAATGCATCATCTGGACTCGCGATGGGCATCCATCTCTCAACATCATAGGAGATCCATTTCGCCTGGTGTGCACAAAGAGCGAATAAATGTTGCTTTTCGTTTATAAAGTTTATGGTGCGGTCTGGTCCCAAAGATTTTTTTTAAAAGCATCATCATGGTCTCATAGGAACATGTATTGAATACACTGGACACAATCATCACAGGTATTACCAAAACAAAATCATTAATCAACCATGTTTTGGACTGCGAAAGGAAGCTGGTAGTGCTCTTAGATCACCGACGCATGCCCAAGAAGATATCTAGACAGTTACAAGTTCAGTAAACCTGTAGGTTAATCAAGTCCGTAGTTCTGTAGCCCTTTTATACCTTAATAATTATACAAAGATCTACATTCAGTACTATCTTTGTACCTATCAGGGTACTGTCATGAGAAACAGAAAAGTTAAAAATAAAAGTTGTGGGTCTATGTGTGACTAATAGTTACAACATGCTCAACTAAAAAAAAACAGCTAAATAGATACATTGCTATAAAATATATGGATATGGATAATATATGGAAGTTGCAGGATATACTAGTCTTTTTTTTCCAGTTTTTCAAGTCTGTCTGCCTGAAATCAGGAATGATTAGCCTGATGTGAAATAAACTTGTAGTTTTTGTTTTTAAGTTATTGAAATATTTGTTTTCCTTCTAAGGTGGATGTTGTTCATTATTAGAACTATATTAATAAATGCAGATATGAGATGAAGACTAAAGCCATTATTAGCACACTTTCAGCCACAAAGGAACTCCCCCTCCAGCATAGCCTTTGGCTGAAATGAAACCTGTAGATACTCAGCCTTCTGTTACACTAAGCTGCTAGTCCCAGCCTCAACATATATATTAACTTGTCAGAAAGACTAATTCTGAAGTAGAGGAGCCTGCTCCCTATGCTCTCAGCCTTTTCCTTTTTAATACAGCAGGAGTAGATAGGCTATTGCAGCAAGTACTATAAATTAATGTCCTCAAATATAACCTGGTTCTCTACAGTGAATCCACCGTACCATATAAAGCTTTACCACAATATATTTTACATAAACAGCCACTGAGTTTGACCCTGACAAACTGCTGTTCACTGAGTCAGAGATCTTTTGTCCTGTGCTCTTCTAGTGGCATGTAGTTTCACAATTTTGTCTGAGCACATAGCTTTTATACTTCCTTTTTCTGAAAATGCTACACCTGCCAAAAATGATTGGTTAGATTGGTGGAGTTGAATTAACTCTAAATTAAATAATTAAATTTCATTCATATAGTGCCAAATCCAATAAATGTTATTTTAAAAAATAGCGTCCAAATCGGTTAGAATCCAATTACTTCTGATACAACCAAAATTCAATAAGGTAATTAAATTCCAATTGTTTCCAAATTTATAAAGATCTGATTTTTTCAAAAAGTTCATGCTCTATGAAATCTGGCAGAATGGACAGAATCTTCTCTTCGGCTGTTCGTATATCGCCAGATTAGGGAAATTATGTAGTCATGCGGCAGCTATTCTGTGGAAGGCATATCACTTATCTGGATATCAGAATGTTTAGATAACTAAAACAGTGACACTGGACTGACCAAAGACTGTGATCGGGGAGACATGCAACTGTCATCATGCTACCTGCAACATGTTTACATGTGGAAGTCACGTTTTGTATAGCCTCTACGAGATAGTATTACAGAAAATATTAAACAACATATAAACAAGAAGCTGTCTATTAAAGAAAAAATATTGAAACCAAGAAAAAATACAGTAATATGATGTGCAACTTAGTATAGTTTAGGGGGGAAAGAACAAATATACAGATTGTTCTATTGAAATATTACCATATATGGATGCAAGTCAACTGACCAAAATAAGAAAATAACATCAGGGATATAAATAAGCTTTTGAGTTTATTTTTGTTCTCCAATGAGCTCCAATGGTTAAAGTCTAAGTTAAAATTTAAGCTGCTGGGAGAAATGAGATGGTATCTTAAAGATACAAATTCTATCAATAACATTGATGTTATAAATAAACTCTTTGGGGGGGATTTGAGTTTTACATCTGCTGGACACGCTGGTTTATGATCCTCCTTCCTCGGCTACATTCACACTGTTGCCTAAAATGACCCAAATCAGACATTTTTGCCCTTATGCGACCTGTATCTGATCTTGTCCTGACAACATTCATCAAACCTGCATGTCAGTGATACCTGACAAATACCAGTATTCAACAACCTTGGCGGACAATGATAGTCAGTAGAGGGAAATCGAGGTTTCTGAATTGATTAGTATTTGGGGGAATAGCTCTATCCAGCCAAACATGAGTAGACTTATTGTAACCAGGCAATTTTTGCTATAATTTCCCAAGAAATAGCCGAGCATGGGTATGAACATTCCTGGCTCCATAGCCAAAGAAAAATAGAGGCTCTGGGCCTCAAACGAATGAAGTGGCCTTAGACATGTCACTTGCATGTGTCATTATTGCATCCTCTACTGTATATACGAGACACTTTTAAAGTCCTTTGTAGTTCAAACTAGATGTCACACAGACAGGCCTTTTGAAGTTGTTGGTTTTCAAGGCAAAATGTTTTCTAACTAATTTTTTCAGTTTTCTTTCAACAGCAGTTGTCGGCTGTCATTATAAGTTCAACCCGAATTCATGTTCCAACTAGTAAAGCTGCCCGTTACAGCACATAGAATTTTGTTTATAACGCTGGCTCTCGCTTCGTGTAATCAGAAGAGTAAAAACGGACGATGGAAGTAGCAAGCTGTCATGCCAGCCTAGATACACTCTCATAGAAACCTGTGGATAAAATTAGTCAAAAAGGACATTTTTAAGCATAATCATAAAATTAGAGAGCGTGTCTGCTCCCTGGACAAATACTGGTCGCTAGTTCCACAAGAGAGGGGTCTCTGGTAACTAAAGCTTTTGCCTTCTAATCTACTTTTAGAACTCTGGGAGCCACAAGTAGGCCTGAGAGCAAAGTTCTCTTGTTAGAAAGTATCTTATTATGAGGCCTTTCAGATGTGATGGAGCTTTGTCTTTCCGAGCTTTGTATAGCAGAATTCTATTTCGATAAGCTAGCAGTGAATAAATATGATCTCTCTTTCTGATTTTCATAAGAAAAGGCTACAGCATTTTGGATCATATAGGAGCTTTTCTGAGTTTTTTTAGCCCAACAACAAAGAATTACAGTAATGCAACGATGAAGTTATAACTGCATGTACAAATTTTTCTGCATCACTCAGAGACAGGATGATCCAAATTATAGAGGCATTAAGAAGGGAAAAGAAGGCAGTCCTAGAAACCAGTTTACATGTGATACAAATAACAGATTCTGGTCAAAAATACCTCGAAGGTTCCTTGTTGAAGGACTACAGTCCAAAGCAATGCCAGAGTAGCAATGTAATCAAACCGTTTTGATGCTGAGGAACTGTATTTCCTCATAGGCTTTTACACTTACAATCACATATTATACTGAGTTGATAATGTCCATTATCAGTACTAATATTTATATAAGTTTTCTGACTGCAAGCTGCATTACGAATAGCCAAACACCGTACAGTATGTTATACTTGGTGAACATTTTTTTGCATGCCCACATAGAGCAATGACTAATTTTCTAGATTATTATTTTCAACTCCCTTGTCCCTTTTATTATTCTGTGTAACCTAGCTAACACTAATTACATCTATTGCAAATTATCCAGTTTGTGTTGCATAGCAACAAGTATAATGTAAATCCTTCTATCCCTTTCCCTCTTAGTGGCTGCCTGTCACGAGCAATTGTCTGAATGGAGCTGTGCCTGAACAGGGGTGTTCTTCCTTTGTTAATCCTACATAGCTGCATATAGGACATGTGGTGCACTATGTTTTTATGCTTTAAAATTCAAGCATTATTGTACTTGAACTTTAAAAAAAGTAAAAGACAAAAAAAGAGCCTAATGCTCATTTATAAGCTGTAAGTGACTGAATTTGAGGCTGTTTTATCTGATGTTGTCAACTCTCATATGGCCAGTTATATCCAGATTATACTGTATTTTCATCGTCTTCTTCATGTTGTGCAAGAAGGATTTGGCCATTCAGTTAGAGATGCAAGGAGTTCTTGGTTTAGAGGTACCCCAGTTTCAGAAGCATCCCTGAAGGTAATTGGAAAATAACCACACAAAGGCAAAGCATGTGCAAATATATCTGCAACATTAGACTGTGGTATCAATAAAAGTACTCTAATCTAATATGTCTGCAACATGCTCTCT
This sequence comes from Menidia menidia, assembly GCA_907169785.1. Classification (NCBI taxonomy): domain Eukaryota; kingdom Metazoa; phylum Chordata; class Actinopteri; order Atheriniformes; family Atherinopsidae; genus Menidia; species Menidia menidia. Next base: position 3,391,236 of record CAJRST010005557.1, on the reverse strand, counting down.
GAAACCCCTTTTCACTCAGTGTAAATTGCGAAGCAATGTAAATATCTTTAATTGTTGTACATCGGTTTTGGCTACGGGAGTATGAGGCACCGGGCCCTTTGTTACGGGCTGTTAGGTCCCTATACCACCGGACTCAGAGCTTGGTTCACATTGCCAGTAGTAAGTCGGACTTATTTCCGGTGAGAGTTGGACTCCGCCAAAGTTGCCCTTTGTCTCTGATTCTGTTTATAACTTTTAAGTCGTGATCTACAGCTCTGGAGCTGGATGGATGGATGGATGGATGGTTTTAGCTGTTGTACAGTGTTTTCAAACAGGGACATGTTTGATACCAACATATAACCACTGTGATTTTTTAGTAATGTTCAAGTAGTAATAGGACATCATTTTACCAAAAATATTAATAACCCATAAGCTTGGGTTTGAAAACGTTTATGGTTAGGATTCATTTCTTGACAAAGCGCCTATAATTTTATGGATGTAATTTCACTGTTTCTTCTATCTTGAATTTATGCAACAACATTACATGGTCAGGGTTACAAACATCATGTCTGAGACTTAAATCCAGTCTTTTTATTATGTCACCATGTCCTCCATGGAGTGCATTTTTATACGTGATATGATAATGTTCTATTGGCCAATATAGGTTGTTTATTATGTGAGGGTATCGCTGTCATTATGAACAAATTGACTATAGAGGGATAATGGGCTAGGGTTTTTGGGGAAGCTTAACTTCTGCTGTTCAACTTCCATTCTTTGGGAGCATATAATAAAAATTCTTTCATAATCCCTAAATGTTACTATTATCATCTTCAACTTGTTCAACACACTGTTGAGTGGTCTGCTTGTCTTTGTTCTGGTTTCTTCACCAAGCACTCTGAAGTACTTTGGATCATCTGCAATGTATAAAATACTACATACGTTGAGCTGACTCAACATGGAACATCCTACATGTGTAAACAAACGCTGCCATATGTATTCCACAGTTTCTCCAACTAGATGTTCACAAACATACACACACAATTACTCCCCCTTCACACCAAACTGGCAATCATACTTAATCCCTCTCCAGTTTGAGTAATCCCCGACAATCCAAGGCTAATCCTGGATAATTCTGGGCACTCCTCAACTAGGTTTCACCCTGAAACCACAGAGACACGTTGGAGATTGGTTGGATCACGGCAACAAAGGGTGGGTACATCGCTGATAGACATAATTGGTTGGGCAGTTATCAGGATTCAAGAAAAACAAGCACAGGTTTTCACAGTCTTCAAAATACATCAGGATTGACCCCATGTTATTTGTCACTTCCCGGATTCACTGCTGGTGCTGCGCCTGGTAGAAAACATGTTTTTCACTTGAGTCATATGTGTTGTTCTGTGGATGCTAGCACGTGGCTGCTTTACTTTTCCCACCTGCTGGAGCATCCAATAGTGATAAAGCACTGTAACATTTTTTGTCATTTATAACAAAAACAAAACACAGAATAAATAAACAAGAGAATTCACAAATTGGATATAATGTATGTAGCATTCCACTGTTGAAACAGGTTTCTCAGAAGTCATTAGGTCCTATTCAATCAGCTCTACCTGCCAAAGCTCCTGGCTCAATAATTCTTAGTGGCTATTGATCCTGATTTCAAATGAAGCACTTAAGACATCTTGATCAAGCTGCTCCTTAATCTTGCATTAAGGCGATTTAGACCTTTTCACCTCCATCTCAGACTGACTTATTACATTGGAAAAGAGGTACAGTGGCAGTGATTGCACACTTCACTGTTGACATGGTGGGCTTTTCAGTTTATTCAAGCCACTTTGATGCAGAACGGGTGGCAGGAACACGTTTAGCCTGCTATTTTGAAAAGTGTGAGTGTTAATGAAACAATATGTCAGACAGAAAAGCTATATGCATGCTTTTTTTAAAACAAGGAGGTCTCTGGTGTTTGTAGGTTTGATTGTGTCTTTCAATTGAGTTTGCATATACAGGTAGTGACTGCAGGATATGTGTCTTTGAACAGGAAGTATACTCCTGAGAGTAAGAAAAGGTGACTGATTTGCCTACTGCAACAGCAAAGGAAAAAAGTTTCAGAGGAGTTCTGCTTCCGGGCAGTTTTTAGGCTTCTCTTACTTCCTATTACTCCCAAAACGAAAAACCTCTGGGAAGGCTTTCTGTATAGGATTCAGTGCGACATCATGTAGTGGGTTTTATAGGGCTGTTTCAAATTTTACAAGCCCACCTTTCTTTTTATTGAGCATTCCATGATGTTGTCAAAGAGGACTGTTGCATTTTAAATTCCATGCAACTCCCTATTAGATGTGGTCCAACACAATCCTACTGAGTGCTGTGGGGATTGTTCTCCTCTGCCTTGTTGAGAAGTTGTGGGACTAAGCAAAGCCATTTTCTCCCCTTGCTCAACCATTATTTATTAATCCATTTCACACAGCCAGGAGTCATTATGCACAGTCCTGTCAATGGGTATCTCTCTATGCTGTGCATTTATTTGATAATAAGCAGGAGTGGGGGAGAAGATAAAAGCGCTGACTGTGTTCATTGTAGAGCATTTTCTGCAGGCGGGGAGACTTAAATGAGAGCATCCAGGCTCTGTGTGGGAATGGGTCTCGTCTGCTAAGCCTGTCTGGAGGCAATCGATGGAAATTAGTCAACGTTAAAGATTCACTTCCTGTGACTGATGTCACGGGCACTGCTTGTCTCTTTGAAGGGAAATAAAGAAGTGGGAGGCAGAGGGATTAATGGGGTTGGAGTAGGTGTGAGGATGTAGAGTTTAGGTGGGGGCTAAGCTGGGGAAAAAAGATGCTATTCTTTTAGTGGATTGGAGAAAAAGAATAGGCTAGAACATCCAAAGGAATGCCGTTTGGCTTAGAACATTTAAGAAACACAATAACTTGGTTGTAGATGAGACCAACAAGAAGCACAAACCGACCAATTTGAATGAATATATTCTGAACTGTACTGCTGGAACGGTTAAAACATAATTTCATGGAAAACTGTGAAAACTAACAGTTACTTAGTTGACATAACCATAATGACCATTAGACAGGTGCTTTGTTGGCAATTTTCTTCAACAAAAGGATAACGATTTGCCTTTGTATTTACAAAAGAAATCTATATAAGGTTGTGGTCAGTGTTTTTTTTTTTAAACAAAAACACTTAGTTATTGGCTTCACCGGGACCTTTTTCATTTGTAAACTTGCAAAAACTGTGAAAATTGACTCAAACTTTGCATCTCTTGCAGTTGCCTCCTAAAAGTTACGCTTGGTACCTTTTCCTCAATGTACAGTCATGGGACTACGGCCTGCCCTTAACCAACAGAAGGTCCTTTCTTCCCCCTGTCTCCCTGTGGAGCTCCAGAGGGGGTGGAGGGTGGGGTGGCAGGAGGATAGATGCAGATAGTGAGGCATTGTCTGGGGCTAACCTGTGAAAGGTAGACAGGGAGTGAGCCTTCAGGGCCAGAGGAGGACAACAAGCCCAATTCCCAGCGAAGAGGCCTCTAATTGGAGCAGCCGGCCTGCTGAGGCAGCTTCTCCCAATGCGGATGGACAAGTAGCCGAGTGAAGATGGGAGGCCCGGGGGTGGGAAGAGAGGGCAGATAAAAATAGAGCTGGCAGATTAACGAGCATCTGAAAGCGGGGCAGGAGTTCGGAAAATCCTCCCTGCGTGCCAAAGATTCCCAGTCCTTAGGCTACAGCCAGTTCTGTAAACCCTGATAAACCCAAAGCGGTACCTTCTTCCTTTCGGAGGTACCACTTATGCTAAGAGTTGGAAGCTGGAGAGTTGGAAGTAAACTGTTCCTGTGGTTGCGACACATTTGAAGATAAAAACAAACAAACAGTATTTTAATGTTAACAATCAGCATTTTGCCATTCAAAAGTCAATACAATAGGGAAGTTGAGTTACTGTTTGGCTATTTTGGTAGACGTTATCTTTATATGTGGGTTTATTCTTGCCATTTTATATTTTAAGCCAACTCCTACAAACAGTATGAAACTATACACTTAATTATGTTTAAAAAGTTAGCTAATTTTAACACCTGATTTTGCAGATATATTGAAATATACAATATATAGTTCTCAAAATAAAAAAAAGTTCATATTTTCACTTTTTTTTTTAAGTTTTAAAACTTCAAAATATTAGCAAACTAACTAGACTAGCTAGCAAGTTCCACCAAGAGTTTCTCACCAGATGTAGCGTGTAACATGTATGGAGCGAAAGGAGGAGCTGTTAAACAACAAACTAACTACACTAATGGCGTAAAAAAGAGGTCATAATATAAGAACAAGAAGAATTATAATTAGTTTGGCTCCATAACGATGCATCAGCATCACAAAATAAGGAGACTAAATGTTTGCCATGCAAGTACGAAAACACAGTTTTATAAAACTTTCATACTGTGTACTCCACATCATAAGCCAGATGTATTAAAGCTGTTTTATGGTATAATATCTAGCCACCAAGTGTGAGCCCTAAAAATGATTTTTATATCTGTAATATTCCACTTTTGACTATTGAAAGGAGTCCCCTCCTTAGCTTTCTGTCGCTCCCCAGGGAGCTTTTGCACACCAGGTGTAGCATCATGATACTTATGGGAGCCAAAGGAGAAGCTGGTAAACAGGCCTGATCACACCTGCCATCGGGTCTCAGGAGATCACCTCCCTCCTCCACACTCAGCTGTCACACTCATCCACACCGGAGGCTGTGCATGACACCTTCAACAAGTGTAATGATCCACTGTCGCAGCCGATCACTTGCAGAAACACATTCATAAAATGCAATAAACTCTAGATTTCCATAAACACCTAAAGAAAGAAACATACATATGCCTGACAGCACAAATGTTGGAACTTTGGAATCATACTTTTCCCCTTTTAACCATAATTGTAGAGAGTTTTCAAACACAATGCTGCAGCCTTGAGTGCATTATAACGATTAAATCCTTTTATACCTCAATTATAGAATTTATTTAATTCAACCTTAGTAGCACTAAAAGTACACTTAATAATGACCTACTTTTTCCAAATATTTTACTGAATCATATTAAACCGATATAATACTAAGTGTTATCACTCCATTAATTTAAATGGGTGTGATTACACTTCACAGGTTGCCATATGCAGCCGGGCTAAAACTGAGGAATCTCACGTCTTTTGAAAACTGACACATTGTCCAGAAATTAAAGCGAGTAGCATTTTACTGAAGTCCTTAGGTCCCTTGTACAACAAACAAAAAAATAATTACAGGGAATACAGGTGTACATATGTTTTTAGTTTGATTATGAAACACACAATGTTGACTGTACATTTTTCATTTTTGATATTTGTCATTGATTTTTATCGAATATACTAATCTATCAAAGGATTTAAAAAGCATACGAGTAAGTTGCCATTTCAGATCCTAGGACAGGGTTCTCTAGGTGTTGTTTTTAATGGATGTAGTGTTTTTAATCATGCCAACACAAAGCTCAGAAATGTGTATGTTAAATTAGGTATGAACATCATATCACAGTATGAACTTTATTATATGACAGGAATTATAGGTTCAGTAACTTGGCAGCTGCTTATGAGCAGAAAAAATACTATAATAATGATTAGATATTCAAAGCAATGTTTGTTTCAGGTTTTATTTTTTTTTACTTTTATGTTAAAGAACCTTTAAAAATATTTTCTAAAAGTCATTGTTAGTTTCTTTGTATTAATTCATTTATTCATACTCTTGTTGTACTATCACAAAGTGTGGTGATGTGCAACTCTTTTGATATTCTCCTTTTTCAGTATTTATGATGATTGCCAGCAAATACAGACAGGCTGTGCCTATCCATTAGCTGAAATACATTTATAATGAACGAAAAGTATATAAGAGAAAGAGAGAAAAAAATCAGTTGATAAATTCCAGTGCTGTTTTGGCAGCTGAAATCACAACACTATGACAGCATGCATCACAGCCACCACACATTTTTTTGCCTCGACAGCATGGCACACTGGGATGGTTCATTACTACAATGCTAAGCTACTAGTTGCTAAGGAGACCTGAGGGAAAGGGAGGGTTCCTGTTGCCATGGCAGCAACCCTGTATCCTGCCAACTGTCTTTCCCCATGAGACCTGACCATCGTAGACAGAGTGAGAAAGCGAGACAGGGAAAAAAAACGTTAGGGTAGAATGAAGCAGTGAGAAAGACTACAGGGGGTTACGCTAAGATAGTGAGAGAAGAGGACTTGTAAAGAGTCCTGCAAGGCAGTTGGTTTATTGGAGAACAACCAAGACTCAGGGAAAATTGATGGGGTGAGACATAGAAAAGGGAGACCTTTGAAAAAAAAGACCCTATCTCTTCTGATAGAGCCTGAGTATAGAAAAAGCTTTCCCATAGCTGCCATGTCTGCTGACTGACCAACCACAATTAGATCCAGGCAGTGCAGGACAAATATTTTCTAAGTACCTCAGAAAGGAAACTCCAACGTGACACCTTTATTCCTCACTCTGAAATACCATACAGGTCCCCCGAATGAACCATGCTCCTGTCAAATTTCACTACGAGATCTCTGATAAAGCTTTTGGATGAGCGCTTATATAGCCCATCCGTCATGGCGAGAAATCTGCTTTGCGGAGAGTGAGCATAATGAACAGTGAACAGGAGGGTTGGAAAGGCAGGGAGAGTGGCTGCGACGAATAAGCAGAGAGAGTTTAAACTGATTGGGTAAAAGAGAAGTGTGAGGCAGGGGTCATACAAGGTGAGAAAAGAGAAGGAAGTACTCATTCTCAAATTCAAATTAGCCTTATTGGTTTTCAAGGACATGGAATGTCCACCCCCACCCTCCTCCTTCCACACACAACCACACACACCCCTTTTCCTACAGCCTCTAGGACAAGTATCTTATTTTCCTGTTTCTTTTCCTTTCACTGACTCCATTGACAATTATTAAATCATTCTTCTCATTGCCCAGTACCGGTTTCATCAGGGGACTTTTAATTGCAGAGCTAGAACATATTAACACCTGCAGCCTTTATCCATTCAAAGCCATTTAAAACACAGGAGTTCACACTTCCATAACATCTTTTTTAACCTTGGCGAGGTTTTACAAATGATTTTATAATCTGCCTCATTCACAATAATACACAGAAAAAGATTTGTACACACACACACACACACACACACTTCTTCTCTACATATGAATTTAATTTGTTCCGGGACGTAATACGTATGTTAAAATATTCGTATGTTGGTTCAAATATTCCCATAACAATACACTGTAATTCGTATAATCCGTTCCACAGCCCCAAAATCGACGATAAATCCTTAATAAATACTGAAGATAATTACACATAGCAATAAAACAAATGCATTATATAAGATAGATGTAAAAATAAATAAATCATAAAGAAATAATCAATAAAAAGGTTTTTTTTATTGGCACTTGGTTTTATTGGTGACTGAGATAAAGTACGTACCGTAACTTACTCTAACTTTCACTATGTGAAGTTTAAACTAATTTTTAAATTATATATTTTTTTTTATGACTTAAACGTTTTACATATGTTAAAAATTTTCTTCAGGTGTCGAGTCAAATATTTGATTGAATTTCACTTCGTATGTTGGAAAATTCGTATGTTTAGGCAATTGTAAGCAAATGTTCCACTGTGTATCAAACAGACAATTTTCCTTCGAGGACTGCATATATTCATTCATCCATCCATCGTTTATGTTGCTTATTCTTAGCATGATTGCAGCACGGCTGGACCCTATCTCAAATTACATTGGGCAAGAGACGGGGTACAACCTAGTTGCCAGTCCATCACAGAGACTGTATAAAGTCAGGTTTAATTAAGGGTGCAGTAGTGTGAGTATTTTTTCAAATAGTTTCTGCCACCAAGTCGGTTTAGGTTAACTATGAAACTTGGTATTTACACTCTTCTATTGGACAAAATCTTATATTTTCCAGAATGACAACATGTTTTCACTTTAGGCAGAGCTTGTGGTAATTAAAGATGCATACATTTAGGAAGTACTTTCGCAATGGTCAAATGTCATGCAAATATTTTATATAAAGCAGCGGCAGAGGTTGCTCCTGAGTATTGTCAGTAACAAAACAGGAAAGATGACGAGACAGTTTCTTAGACATGAGCTAAATAATATTTTCCTCCTGAAAAGGTAAACTAGATTGATTATTACCAATTCCTGCTCAGTGATGCTGGAAACTTGTTGCCACTGAACCACCAAAGTCTTTATAGCTTAAGTAAAGTATTTGTTTTGGGTTGGTAGGCTACTATGTAAAGTCAATTTAAAGTTAAAATTGGCGTGCATTATAACTTTGAACTTTATTAGATCGCATGGTATGTCATTATCTTTCGTGGTACCCTTAAGTGAGAAACTCTGAGAAAGTGTATTGAAAGTGCAGAACACTTAAACATTTAAACGGAAAAAGAGGAACCTACAATAAGAGCATGTGTACAACTCTGTGGCAACAGTTTGTGTAAGATCTTCTCTTGTTTCAATATGTAGTAGGAACCCATTCCTTTCCATTCAAACCAAGGTTATCTTTGAAAGAGAGAACCAAAAACAATGATCTTGCGTTGGGTTTGGGTGGGGTTCAGCTGAGTTTGGCTTGGCATTTGAGGCCTGTGCATAACCCATTCAAACACATGCAGCGCAGAGCCCACAAATTGCTTAAAGCCAATTTCATGCAACATGTAAACACGCTGTAGCTGCCCCAACCAATTCAAAACTCTCTTTCCTTTTGCTCCCTTCCGATCTCTGGTTTTGATCACACTCTGTCTCCTGGTCTGTTTCTTATTGTGGGGGAATGTGGCGTCTGTCTCTTTGTCACAGACACTGGGAAACAAGAGGCTTCATCACCCTCGTCTAAATCCCCACTCTTTCACTCCCATCACCCAGTTTCACTCACGCATACAACAGACATGGGTTTATTGACTTATTCATGCATGGGTTTGTTTCGAGGGCAGAGCTCCTGTCTGCCAGTCTGACAGACACCATTTGAACCCTCGAGACCCCCCACCCCTCATCTTTGTCTCCACATACATACTCACAGCCCACATCACCCCATCCTCTACTCTCTGATCTCTGACTCCCTCTTAGCCTGGCATGGCACATGGGGTCCTGGAGCAACTGGAGTTCAAGCAGGATTTTTTTCTACACTATTTCCCCTCCCCTACTTTCTCATTTCCCACCTCCTCTTCACTTTCTACTTGTCGTTCCTCTCTCTGATAAGGAGATGGGGAAGGTATGCCCAAATTTCCAAACAACAAAGACAGCCCAATTAAATCAGTTTGAGTTAAGGTCGATGTGGCAGAGAAGGATGGAAACTGCAGAAATTGAGGAGAAAAAGCAAACTGTGGAGGAGCAAACGCGAGAAGAAGGGAAGAGGGAAGCAGTGGCCTAACAAACAGGGAAAAGGAAGCAGAGGAAGAGGAAAAAATAGGAGCGCAAGTCACTTTATAGCAGAAACGGGTCGACTTCGTTTTTAGCTCCTCAATGGGAGACTATGAAATATTAATAACTGCTCCAGCCATATACTTCAGAAGCCTATGGTAAAACTTAAAGTCTAATGAGACACTGCTCATGAATTGCAAATGAGGATGCTGGAATGTGTGTTTTTTGTGTGATTGTAAGTATCTGCTCATATATTCATGTGTGAATGAAGGAAGGAGGGGGTCAAGCTGAAACTGAGAGGTGGAGCAAAGCAGTTTTCAGTCTTTCAAAGAGTAGAACTTTATTAGAGGCTCAAAGTTCTTCCTGCTGTACATCACAGCACTGTGGTATTTTCTGGAACCCTCGACGGTCTGAAAACAGCCAAGAATGTTTAAAACTGTTCAGTTAAGGGGGAAAAAATTTAGATTGATGCTGCTTTTTTCTGTCGTTATATTGTGTGTGTGTCCTCTGTATGTGTGCGTGTGTTTTTCAGCCTTTACTAACTTCTCATTCTTTTTCCCCCCATGTTCTCATTTCAGATATTCTTTTTTATTATTTAAGAAACACATTATAACACATCATCATCACATTATAACTCTGATGCCAACTGTAATAGTTCTGGCCTTCAGTTTTTTATAGTTTTTTCACACTAGATCAAAAATGTAGATTAGATATGCTACTTTGAAAACAAAGTATTCCCTGTTCACAAAAAGAGTCTGCCGGTTCATTCTTTGAAGTTATTTCACTGTAAATTCACCAGGTCATGGACAAAAACCAGTGTAATGTATCTTGAAAAGCAAAGTTTCTTAATGCATTTTTGTAAATATTGCACAGTTGGGTAGAATTAAATGATCTTTATGAGCAGATCTTGTCCATGTTGTCCTAAAATATTTTTTTCTGATGAGATACTGTTTGGTTTGAGTAATTTGTCTTGCTGTAAAGTTAGTGAAGATGCTTACTAATTAATTTGTTGCTTTTTTAAAATTGAAATGTATATTTATTTGTGATAACAGGAAGGATTAACTGAGATCAGCAAACCCCAGTGGAATCACATGCTGAAAATGGGGTTCTCTCTAGTAAAATCTGACAAAATATGTGATTTTTCTTCTCTTTCCGACCTTCACGTGAATCTTTAAACCTTTAAAGTCTGATCCAAGAAAAAAAGAGGGAAAATGTTGTCTTTCTTTTACTCTGATGTCTTTATTTGGCCATTTTCCAAATATTATATCATATTTTAATATGTATAATTTATTTCTGTGCAATAAGTCAAAATGTATGGCTGTGCAGTCTTCTGGCCACTGTTATCAGGTATATATCATTGTGTACAACAAGGTTTTGAACAAAGTTTTACCATTAAATGATGTGAAAGGTCACAGATGCAAAAGATTTCAGAAACAGTATGTATCAAATATGATACATACAGTATTGTAGGGTTAAAAAAAGTTCAGGTTTGTCTGACGTGTGTCTTGAACTCGTTCATGTGTTGGAACTATAGCAAAGCACATCCCGCCACCTATTTTAGACTAAGTACCAACAAAATGATTTTACTATCCCTGCATATATTAAAACAAATGTGTTGTCTTTTGATTAGCAGCCAACCCTCCAAGGTAGAACTGAAAGATATTTACTTTGTCTTAAATGCAGAACTTATGAGACAAAACTGAAGAGATGGTGGTTTAATATTGTCCATTTATTTCTTCATAACATTTGTAACCAAAGACTTTAATGCCTTACTTGAAGACAAGAGCTTTGCTTAATGGCTTGATGATGAAATATTCAAAATCTAAAGGGAAATTGGACAGTGTAAAAGTACATTCATAGCTAATAGTTCTTCACTATGAAGTTCTGAGAAACACCTTTCTTTTGAACATTAAAAAGCCAGTTAATAACTTCCAACCCTGTAATAAGTGTTATATAAGGAGGGGATTTATTTCTCCCAAAAAATTGTATATATATAAACTCCCTCACATGGCTCTTCTCCTCAGATATGTCTACCTGGCCGGGTCTCCTGATTTAATCTGCACCAAAAAAGGCGGGCTTTGCAGGGATTTGCATAACCCCCCCAGCAAGGCATGAGCCATCAGTTGAAGGATTGTAGGCTGTACGCAGGCTGGGACCAAGACGAGCCCAGGGGGTGCTGCCCTCCATCACATTGCTGCTCACTGACCTCATTTCTTACCCCCATAAAAACTCCTGTGGCGCGACGCTACTTTTTACCCGTGCATATTATCATTATCATTTTTATTTCAACTAGTAGTAGAAGTAGCAGTAATAAACATATCTTAATATAATTCATCAATTTAATTATTGGAGTAATGACACAGTTCTGTTTGCAGGAGCAATAATGGAGCAAAAAAAAGTTTTTTAATTATTTTGTTGGGAATGTCTATTTATTAAAAAAAGTAAGAAACAGGTAGTAATTACTAACAAGGAAAATGAGGAGAGAATGCTTACTTAGAGCTCACACATGCTTATAAAAGACAAGGTTCATTTATCTTTCCATTGATAAAACAGTCTAAACCCACAAGCTGAAGGTGTTGCTTCACATGTGAACTGGCAACGATTTCTATCTGAGCACCGCAAGCGTTTTCTGCCTCATCCCAGGTTAATTGAGATGTGCATTAATATATTTCATGATGGGAGAAATTTCTGACGGTTCAAAAATGTCTTATCGGTGGAAGGCACCAAAATCTTAAATTTGAGGAGAAAAAACAGGAAGCTGATTCTGAAGTCCAGTAGTGCAAAGTGCAAATTAATTGTTTCTCTTAAGGGGAAGAAATAAAATAGGTTTCTGACAGTGTGACTTTGTCAAGGAGAGAGGGCAGAAGTATAAGGTTTTCACTTCAAAAGAAGTTTAAGACACATCACTTATATATTCCATGGTCCCTGCATTTTCAGAGGTGACGTAAATTATCATTCATATTTCAGGGTTCCATTCATGTCATGTGTTTGATTGGCAGACAAAAGAAGTCTAAAGATATATTGCAATCTCGTGATATGTGACGGCCGGCACTGCCGCCTCACAGCAAGAGGGTTCCCAGTTAGGGGGACCGGGACCTTTCTGTGTGGAGTTTGAATGTTCTCCCTGTGTCTGCGTGGGTTCTTTCCAGCCACTCTGGCCTTCTTCCACCGTCCAAGAATTGTGTTTGTATCTGTGTGGCCCTGTGGTGGACGGGCGACCTGTCCAGTGCGTGCGCCTCTCCGCACCCATTGTCAGTTGGCATAGGCTCCAACAACAATGGATGGATGGATGGATGGATGGATGGATGGATGGATGGATGGATG
>CAJRST010005557.1:3346568-3378508 GCA_907169785.1 Menidia menidia | reverse complement strand
ATGGATGGATGGATGGATGGATGGATGGATGGATGGATGGATGGATGCTGTCTGCTTTGACAGAAACATCATTGCCAGCAGTCAGTTGACAAGTTAAGAAGGCGTGTTTTGTTACTAAGGTTTCGTATGTCAGAACCTTTGACTGTATGCTCAAAAGACATCCTACAGACTTCATGCTAACTTACATTAAACCTTATAAAGTCAGTACATTACACACTTTCTACATAGAGTTGTCCAGTTCAGCAAGGCAAAAACTAATTTGGGACTGTGCAGGAATTTCAATGAAATATGCCACTTCCATTTGGTCTGATTCAATACCTTAGTATTTGCATAAAGATTTGTGGATGGTGAGTCAGCTGCCAAATAAGCTTGCCATGTGATGGAAGAGGAGAGGTGCTCTCTGTGGTTTACATGTGCATGTGTGGGTTTATTTGTGAGTTTGTCATCTCTTCTACATATATGTCTGCTGACGTGACTGAACAAATGGGCATGATTAGTTAATGTAAATCTATCTCACCATGAGCGCTTATGCAAGCTGGCATGCATGGTCCATGTGTGTCACATATGCATAGTATATATGTAGTGTAGTAATGTGGAGGAGTTCATTACTCCATGTGTGTGTGCGAGGAGTAGAAGGGGTAGCAGATTTCCGCATGAGTGGGGCTGTCAGTGGGCATCAGTCAGCCAGGCAGCGACAGGCGGAGCAGATCATTAGTAGAGACAGAGAGGGGAGAGGAAGAGAGTGGAAATGGAAGAACATGGAATGCATGGGAGGGAGGTAACAGGGATAAAGTGAAGGGAAGGCCTTAGTGTTTTGTCTTTAATATCCATCTTGTGAGAAATGCACACAGGCAGACTTATGCGCTGCTCAGTCACGCAACCATTGCCGTGACATCCTTGCATTCTTTTTCCCTCTCCTCAGCTTCAGCACCATAGACCTTTACACACAACGCATCCCTTAGTATTTCTGAAATCAAGGTACAAATTAACTACAATTTTATCCATAAGATATGAATCTATACTGTTCAGGTAATTATCAAAACATTTTTTTCTATAAAAGTCATCTTCCTGTCCTTTGACGTTTAATTTGCCGGAAACAATCATGGTTATTACGAGTGATGGTAGTAAAGCTGCAAAAGCACCTCTGGAAATTCATGCATAATGTTTGGATTATTGTTGCTCCAACCGTGTCAATTACACTGCTTCACAAGAAGTTAATTTAAGTATCATAATGATAAATTGTACATACCTCAAAGTGCTTGTTTAGTTTAGGCAGTAAACTGTGTTAACATGTTAGATAGTTAATCTAAATCAATATGGCCCAAAAATATTATGTGTGGCCTTAGGACCCAAAATAAACTATATCTGATCTCCACTCTGGGTGTTTAGCAACTGTAATGCTGCTTGCTTTGAACATTTTTACATTACTTGGTAAGATCCTATAAATTGACAACCAATACAGCATGCTCCTGACCAAGCATCAAATCTCACTCCCAATTCACCAAGTACACTTTTTCATAAGCCTGTAGTGTCCATTATTTCTGAAGAGGATATCCCTCAAAAACTGTTTTAAATAGAAATGCATATTTTGCCATGACAAAGGAAACGTAGCAAAAGCAATTTGCAATTCAATCATCATTATAGTATTTTTCAATATTCTAAAAATAACTATTTGCCCAGCCTATACAAGTATGCTTATTTCTTAATGAAGCAGTAAGTTATAGTAGGGCAAAAAAAGGGCAAAAAAGAGACTTGAGGTAAAAATAGATACACAAAAAAGAATGTTTGTGTGTCTTGTTGGTATTCAACAATACAGAGACTGTTATATTTCTCACTAATGTAGAGGTGCTACTGGCAATATGCAACTATGGAGCAGTTCCCTGCTCATTGAAAATAAACTTCAAAAGGGATCCTTGCTTACTGAAAACTGATGTGAGGTTAACTTTGCAGCTTATGAGAAAAGTTCCAAATGAAAACTCTAAGCTCCTCCAACCTCATTTCAGCAAATTAGAGAGAAATGTTCAATTCAACAACACTGCCATAATGGTCCAACTTTAAGATATAGCCATATTTGTATAAAGATATTTTAGCATGATTGTTATCTAATAAATACTATGAGTTATCTTCACTGAGAAAGTTTAGGTTTAAAGTGTTATAAATTTAAATCATCCACTCTATTTGTATATGTATATATTTTTTGCCTCAGACAGAAGCACAAAAAAACTAAAAGCTCCACAAAATTCACATTTATATGTGCACGTATATGTTTTACTATGTTTAGTCAACTGTGCCCCTACCTGGGCTGCTACCTTATCATGGTAGACGGGTTTGAATGTTCCAATGATCCTTGGGGCTATGTTGTCGGGGGCTTTAAGCCCCTGGTAGGGTCTCTCAAGGTAAACAGGTCCTAGGTGAGGGATCAGACCAAGTGCAGCCCAAGGACCCGTTATGATGAAAAATAGAAATGGACCAAGTGTACCCCCGCATGGACAAGGGCACTGGGGCCCCACTATGGAGCCAGGCCTGGAGGTGGGGTAGGATGGCAAGCGCCTGGTGGCCGAGTTTTCCCCCATGGAGCACGGCCACCAGGCGCTTGCCATCGTCCGAAGAGACCACATGGGTCCGCCTTCCAATATGCTCACTACCCATGGGAGGGGCCAAAGGGGTTGGGTGCAGTGTGATACAGGTGGCAGCCGGAGATGGGAGCCTTGGCGGATCGATCCCCGGCTGCAGAAGCTGACTCTTGGGACATTGAATGTCAATTTTCTGGTGGGGAAATAGCCTGAGTTGGTGTGCGAGGTGGAGATACTCCAGCTAGGTATAGTCGGTCTCGCCTCGATGCACAGCCCTGGCTCTGGAACCAGTCCACATGTGTTTTATGGACTTGGAGAAGGCATTTGACCGTGTCCTTAGAGGAATCCGGTGGGGGGTGCTCTGTGAGTATGGGATACCAGGCCCTTTGTTACGGGCTGTTATGTCCCTGTACTACCAGAGCCAGAGCTTGGTCCGCATTGCCGGTAGTAAGTCGGACTCATTTCCAGTGAGTTGGAATCCGCCGAGGTTGCCCTTTGTCGCTGATTCTGTTCGTAACTTTTATAGACAGAATTTCTAGACGCAGCCATGGTATTGAAGGTATCCGTTTTGTTGGCCTCAGGATTGCATCTCTGCTTTTCGCAAGATGATGTGGTCCTATTGTGTGTTGTCCTTTTATATTATGTGGTCCTCACTGGAGCGGTTCACAGCCAAGTCTAAAGCAGCTGGGACGGGGATCAGTGCCTTTAAGTCCGAGACCATGTTCTCTCACCGGAACAGGGTAGAGTGCCTCCTCCGAGTAGGGGGTGATACCCTTACCCAAGTGGAGGAGTTCAAGTACCTTGCGGTCTTGTTCACGAAGGTGGGTAAAATGGAGCTGTAGATCGACAGTCGGATCGGTGTGGAGTCGGCAGTAATGCGGTCTGGCCTTATGAAAAGAGAGCTGAGCTTAAAAGTGAAGCTCTCGATTTATTGTTCAATCTACGTTCCTACCCTCATCTATGGTCACAAACGTTGGGTTGTGACCGATAGAATGAGATTGCGAATGCAAGCACCTGAAATGGGTTTCCTCCGCAGGTTGGTCTGTTCTCCCTTAGAGATAGGATAAGAAGCTCAGCCATCTGGGAGGCTTCAGAGTAGAACCGCTGCTCCTCCATGTTGAGAGGAGGAGCATTGGCCCCTAAGACATATATATCGCCATTAAAACCCAAAATGCATCCACTACACAAATTTTATTGTTTAACTTTATTTGTCACACAGGAAAGTGTCATGGAAAGTTTTCCCTGAGGAAAAAAGTACAATCATTATTTGCTGCCAAAACAAATACTAAATATTATAAACACACCTGCATCATTAGGCCCATAAGACAACAAAAGTTTAACATTAACATAATGTGTTAGTGAATTAGTTTATCGCTAATCTGCATTAGAGCTATGTTACCCAAGAGATAGCTTTTTTAACATTGTGAAACATCTTTTCTTCTTTATGATAATCTAAATATTCTCAACACATCCTAATACAAAGAGTCACTCAGTAAGATTTACCAGAAATTGTCTTTTTTCACTTATCACTTTATTTCCATTAGATTTCCGTTATTCGTCAACAGTTGGCTCTCCGCATGCCTGAGGTAGTTGGAAGTAATTTGCCATGCCACAAATGTAGTCAGATATTGACTCATCTGTAAGTGAACTCACTTTTAAGAGAGAAACTTTGAAAGCACAAACAGTCAAGAAAAATAACGGTGTGCTCAGTGGGAACATGATAAATAAAGCCAACCAGACATAATGGTGACCAAACATGCCATGGACCTCATGGTAAGATTGGTCACTGCAAAACGCCACTGAAATATTAGCCACATTAAACTTTAAATCCATTTTTTTCTCACAAAATCAAAACTACAATCCACAAAAGTAAACCTAAAGCTAATCGATTGTACCAGATGTGTTTTATTGTGGATCTGAGAGCAATTTCAGTTGGTTTAGTTTCAATCTACAGCCCACAAATTTGAATATCTTTATGTGAACTCAGTGATGGGGGGCCACATCACTGAGACAGAGGATGACAGGACTGAGTTTAGATAACACCAGAGAGAGATGAAGGAAGAATGGGTGAGGGGCGAACTAAGAGACTGGAGTTCATTCAAGGCTGTCTGTCGTCAACCGCGTCAGCCATCACGTGATCAAAATGCTCAGAATCCTGACCTATTTTCGTCAGTCTGACATAGAAATGGCAGTCTTATACAGCTAACCTCTATGTGGCTCCTGGATAGCAAGTCATCTATTTCTCTTTCTCTTAAACTCCCTCACTCACGCAAAAACACACAGATACTTGATATGATCAGTGCATGGCATAATGTAAGTCTACTTAGCTGTAATTCAAAGTAGTAAAATGGTGTTTGATTAATAATGTAAAAACTGACAAGGTTGTAATTTATTCCCACTCAGATACACTTTGAAAAGCTTTTATAGTAATTTGTCCAAATATGCCAATGAATATTCTTTTATGAAAACACTTTTCCCCGACCCATTTTTGTACTGACAATAAACAGAAAGTATCTGGGCTCAGTCTGACATTGTTAGTAGACACCTTAAACAGGCAATTTAGACACAGAGCCAATAATTCCGTGCAAAACTCAGTAAATGATCTTTCTCTTCAGACACTAAATGGACCTTCTTTCAAAAGGCTTTTATCAGCCATAATTAAAGTGCAGTAACGGGCATCCTTAATGAAAATGGATTCAACTGTCAGCAAATGAATGTGAATTGATTGATGCTGAACATCACCTCAACATGACTGGACTTCATCTGGCACATAATCCATTAAACGTGACTGATTATACTATAAAGTTTTGGATATACAGTATCTCCATATGATTCTTCAACATCCATTTGTTTTCCTCATAAATTGTCAGCTTTTTATCCCAAACATATTTTTCTTTGTACCCCTAGACAACATCAATAGCGGCAAAAGTAGATGCACCAAATGAATTGCTGTTGCAAAGCAATTCAGTACTAACGTCAGAGCTTTTCAAGGGTATGTGGCCATCATAGAGACACAATTGAAATTCCTAAAACAAGGAGTTAAACCATCCAGCACGCAGTGTTCCATGACAAGCAGCTGTTGAGTTTAAAATTCTAATTCTTCTGAATTGTTTATAATTTTAAAAAAATTCTGGGGGGGCCCACACTCACTATAAAAACTAAGCAAAGTAATTGGGGAGGATGCTTCGATGCTGGCACAAGATGGGACGTATAACTAAATTGATTTGATCACATAGGGTGGCCTCAGTTGGTTTCTAACTATTCATAAATCAGCCATTTTCTATAATATAACAATACTGTTATGAAACTGTGAATGAAACTGTGTTGAACTGAATCTCGTCTCAAAAATTTCCAGAACTGCCTTTTGTTTCTGTACTTTTTCTTTAGAGAAAAATAATTCAATTAATTGAATTGAATTGACTCTTGAGCTCCACTAAAAGAAGAATAGGTATGTAAGGTCATTCATGCCAATTTAAACATTTTATGTTGATTCCCAGTACCTGGACTCGGGACTCGTCACCTTTTTTCTTTTAGAAAAGTATACACTTCCACAGCTTTATTTCCCTATGGATTGTTGTGTAATATAGTATAGTATTTCTTAATCACAGTTAAATTCGTATTAACATTTGTTCTTGCCTTTGTCTCACAAGTGGTTCTTGTATATATGTAACTTGATGTATTGCATGTACAATAAGATCTGGACCACTATGGAATTAAAGTCATACTCCAATTAAAACCTCTTACACAAATCACATGCCAGGTATTTCTTTGATAGTATAACTTAATAAAAAGGAATTCTTCAGGATTCCAAGTTGTTCAGTGAATGAAGAGCATATCAAACATTTTTCACCATGGAACAAAGCCCTATCCCTGGCATAGTTGAAATCTTCCACACCTCAGTGGGTTTTAGTACCATAGATTTATTATCTCTTCTCTCAGACTAAGTCAGTGTTTTATCTCAGCGATCCCAGAACAGTGAGTTCCGGCAGTAACACATCCACAGTCTCTGATTACATTTCTTCAGTTCCAAGTGTCAAAGTCAACAATAATGGAAAATGCAACAAACATCGTCTAACACCTATCAGCTCTTTTGTTTTATGATCAATTTGCATTTCAGGTCTTCAGAAATTTGGGTTAGAAAAGCCATGAACCAAGACATCCAGCATGGGGTTTAGAGCTCACCTCTCCAGCAGCTTTAATCAAAGGGCTGCTGTTCTTTGACTGATTACCTCCCATCAATCTTAGTTTGCAGAGCCCTCTGGGAGGAGAAAAGCCCTTATGAAGATCTGATTAAAAATGTAAGTGACTTATAATAGGAGGGCATGCCTGGCCTCAGAGTAGAAACTTTCCGAGAGACAAAAGCACTATGGGGAACTTATCTATTCTACCTATTAGCTCCAAACGTTTGTTCATGTGATCCAGACCTGATCCCTGGGAGGGGAACAGCAGCAGGGCAGGGAGGTCTGGATGAGATTTGTGTGCATGTGTGTGTGTGCTGTTTGGTGTGTGGTAGTCATTTACAGCTGCACACAGAAGAGGGAGTGATTTTGAGAGTGTCTGAGAGGCACATCCTGCCTGCAATTAAGGTGGAATCAGAGAGAGATATGCGCAGCCTTGATAATGAGCCTCAACTGAATTATTAACTAGAGCTGTACCCCCTGGACTTGGACTCCCATCAGGCTCAGCTACACAACAAAAGAAGACACACATATATACACACATCTGAGTCTTCGGATATATACAACCCTCCACTGAATCCATTTTAAACTTGTGCAGATATTTAAAAAATAATTCAATTTGCATAGGGAATAAGGCAACACATTACTTCCAGTGGTCTTTATAAGGTACTATAAGGCCTCCGAATCCAAAAATAAACGCAGTATGAGTGCATAATGATTTAACTGGGGCATGGTATAAATTAGTACAATGTGCTGAAAGTTAATGGGTTAATACTTTATAAGGCAACTCTGTCATTCATCACATTAAAATTTAGTACAATTTCAGATTATCACATTCAAACATTTTCTCTGTGATTCCAGTGGGATTCTTATCGGTTTGATACTGCACTGACATGACAGACTGGCTATGTGAAGATGGCTGTAAGGATGACTGTGTGGCTGTCTAAACATGAAATGAAACAAAGTTAAATTATGCACGGCTGGTATACAGGGCACTTCCGTTTTGGAACAAATTGAAGTAGAAAAGTGTAAGAATGTGAGATTTGTTCAAATATCTGAAAATGTTGTTTCACACTATCACAATATGTTACGGTGTTTAAGTCATAATTTGTTACCGTTGTAACAATGATGACTATTCAAAATTATTTTTTATTAAATCTGTAGTGTTTTTAAGAGTACTTTTATACCCATATGATTGCTAATCTTCAATGTCTAGGATGATTTCGTGTTTTACTTTATGTTTCAACAATGTTATGATATTTGAGACAAATCTTGGTATATTGTCATTGCTTCTGGCCATTTTCACCAGAAAATGCGTCCGTATTTCCAAGCTTCACTAAACTATAAACCAGAGAATTTAAAGTATTGACATTTCCATGAGCAGAAATTTCCAAGATCATGTTCAGATTAGTCAACTACAGACTAGGGAGAATGATTCACACTCTGAATAGATAAAAATGTAAAAGTCTGCATTTGCTACCTTCAGACTTTAACAAGCTTTGTCAAAGACAAGACAAAGGCAGAGGGGGAAAAAATTAAATACAACATTCCTGTTGGAATGGTAAGGGGGTTCATAAAAAGATCAGGAAAACTAATTTGAGATACTTATTCACATATAAGGAATAAGCCTTTTCTGTAGATATAGAAACACTGACTTGTTGGAGGATTAACTGATACATAACTGATTACTTGTGTGGAAGTGCAACATTAAAGATTCAACAAGATCTGATTGATCAGTTCCACGCTTAAGATAAAAGAGGTGAGTTAAAACACTTGTTAAAAACATTTTGAAAAGGATTTTACAAAAGAAAATAAAATAAAAATCAATAAATTAATAGACCATAATGGCTGATAAAAAGCTTTTTTACCTTGATGGAAATACACATTTCTAAATAATAAAAAAATATTGCGATGTAATGTAGAGTTGACATTACAAAATGAAAATAAACCAAAGCTTTAAGACTATATTAACCATGCAGCAATATTACATACTAATAAGTTACTAATTTATACTCTAACAGGCTAGAGGACAGGCCTTTTCTGACTCACACTTTACTCATCATCTGAACCGTACACCAGAATATTCCAAATCCCAGAGGTCTGGTAGACAACAAGGAGAGAATGCGAGCTGGGCCTACTTTTTACGACACACAACTAGGCACATTTCCCAAGATCCGCCTGCTCGACTGACTATTCTGTGTCTGGACTTGGTTTTCTCTCTGGAATTTCCGTCTGTGGAGTGTTTCTCAACATTTTATTCTGGCTGATTTATTCCAACCGATTGAAGTCAGAGGGCTGAGGGGTGAGAAAAAATCTGTGCTCTTCCAACCGCTGTAACTCATTTTTAGTGGTGAACACCCACCTCAACTGCCAGTGCATCCCTTGTTTACATTGAAGCCACTGTCCAGATTGAGGTGGTATCTCTTCAGACGCTCTTACTAACTCAGCATCAGCTGACACATCATCTGACATCCCACAGATCAACTTTTATGTTTTTCTGCATGGCCTGCTTTCCATTCAAGCTCTCTAAAATGTTTCGCTGCATCCCGGGGCTGATCAGATTAGTTTTACTATAGTCTCAGATTCAAAAACCAACATCTCTCGTCTTCCAAGTGTGTCACTTCATTTTCTGTCCCTGTTAACCCAGCGCCAAACCCGCCAATCTCAAGAAATGCCTCTCCTTCTGCTGTCCCTTTGTGATTATAACAATAACTGTGTAACGGTGCAGAGGGCTTTCTGTTGAGCCTGTGCCAGGCCAGTTGGCACAAGGAAACCTCTAAGCTCTCCTCCATCTCCAACCAATTCCCCAAAGTCTGGGCACGCTCTGGAGCATCACAGTCATTCAAGCTGCTATCAATGTGCTCAGCAGCAGGGGCGACAACCACCACTCACACACTCCCTCTGTCTTTTTCTCTCTCCTCCTGTCACTACTTTACTTTCTTAGTTCTGAATTCGATTCAATAAAAGCTTTTGTTGGCAGGACACCTCCTTCTTCAGCGTGTGTCTTCGTCTTTTTCTCCTCACCTCTGAGTCTCAGTAATGTGCACTACTTTCTTTCTCTATCATTGGCATGTGGAATCTCAACAAAGCAACATGATCTCCATCATCGTGGGCAGGGACACTTACATGAAGTAAATGATAATGTATTATGAGCAGATTAGAAGCATATTACATCTAAAAAATCTCTCACTCCCAGTAATTAGAGATTAGGTCAATTTAAAGTGAAGTGTCGCTATTGTTAAAGCTGTCAAAAAAGTTATCATGTCTCAAAAATTTAAAGTATGAAATGTGGGTGTGGGACCTAAACAGCAGACCATTATAAATCGTTTTACCTTATTGGCCTTTGGTAGTATTCAAACTGAAGCAATATGTTAACACCTGATAGTAATTCGCCTGATATCTGTAAATGTAGCAACAGGTCAGTTGTGGAATCAGTCGGCCCAGCTGGCACCTGAACTGCTGATTTTAAATCTTAAATTTAGCTATATTCCACACAAGATCATGGATTATTTTTGATAATACACAGTAACCCCACTGAAAGTGAATGCCATACAAGACAGATGCCTGAAATGGATGACAGTAAATATATTCTCAAGAGAATTTCAAATACTGATCACCTTATAAATGAGAGAAGGAAAATGTAAATTGTCGTCCAACATGTAACCTCACCTGGTCATTAAGTGCTGAGTGAACATACTAAAACTGAATCATTTGAAAGTGATTCGTGAACTGCAAATTTCTAGCTTCTCGCTCAGCCTTGTGATTACACTGATCACCATCAGGACAGTCAGAATTGTATTTAAGGCCTGAGAATTATACAAAAAATTCTAAATATTTTAATTTTTACCTCATTGATAAGTTCAAGTTCATTGACAAGAACTAGTGTAAGAAGCTGTTACCACAGTAATGATAAATAGCACAATACAATGAAAGCTGTTGCATTTTGAATCTGAGTCATTCTGAGTCTGAGCGAGATGGTCAGAATCAGAATCAGCGTTATTTTGACTCAGAATCAAGGAATTTTAAACAAAATCCCTAACTGGTCATAAGTGATAATGTGCTTGAATATTTTTGTGCATTTATGGGCAGATTTAACCGTTCTCAGTTTGTGTGGACAGTAAAAACTGAAAAATAGAATGCACTATTTGTCTTCGATCAGTTTTTACCGATAGGTGATGAACATAGAAGTCTATATCCTAAAATAAGTCTATAGAAACCTAAGGAAAATCTGCTGCTGATTAAACCTACGTAGAAACACTAAAACAATAACAACCTCTGAACATCACAAGAATGAATGTATTTCTTAATTTATCAATGATCTTTATATGCGTGGTAGTTTGATCAGTGTGTGTCAGTCCATCATAGACCCACTCTAACAGTTATACACCCACCATGTGCATGCAACATGCTGCTTGGTAAAACCTTCAGGTAGAGTCAGAGAACTCAAATCTGCTGCTGCATCTGTATACAGTACAGCCTGCAGACAGGCCACAGCTCAGCACATCCATTCCCACGCAGAGCCACTTGTGAAATGAACATAACTGTGTGTGTGTGTGTGTGTGTGTAACAGAGACAGAGAGAGGGAGTCAGAGAGGTGGCCTCAATCACTACCAGCATTGTTGCCACCTACAGAAATGAATTCACTATATATGACCGAACAAAGCCTTCCACCTCAGCTGCAACAACAAGAACAAAACACTTGACCACAATTTCTGAATAGGCAGAGAAATCCATACATAGTCAATGCGACAACCCCGCGGCCATACAGTTCACCTTCAACGTGTGTGTTTAAAAAAGTATTTGTAGAGATGTTTAGATAAGTCCATAAACTGTATCTAACAAGTCTGACAGCAGTCATGTCTGCCACAGTTGCCTCAGCACTTGACGCCTTAACAACAGGCTGCCACCTCAGCAGTGTGTGAAGTACATGTGTTTGTGTACCTACTGTTTGAATTAGGGAGTAGGAAGAGCCACAGCCCCAAATGAAAACAAAAAGCTTCTCAGACTAGATTACACAATAGCTCTTAAAGACTGCTTTTAATAGCAATAGTCTGACTGTATCTTATTTTCCTCCCATTCAGCCCATCCATCCATAGTCATACGACCCAACCCCTCCCCAACACCATGCTTCTCAAACAAACTAGATTCAAAGTGTATATACATGTGATAAACAAATACGCGCGCAAGCCGTTTTTTTACTTCTGTGTTGCAAATCACATTAACGTCTTCATGTTGTTTTCGTCGATGTTATTGTTATTGAGGAGCGTTGTTTTTCAAGTTGGACTGGGATCTGTCTTCCGCCAATCAGTTTCTTTTGCCACAGCGACCAATCAAACCCTCCCCACAGAGCTTATGACATGGACCGAGCGAGCCCCCAGCTGTGTTTCTATGTCCAGGGCAAACAAGTCCCACAGAATTAAACCCCTGCCTTAAATCCAATTCTATATGATTTCACAATGATTAATCTGTGCCTCGCTGCTGTTTAACTTAAGTGTAGAGTAAAGCTCATGATAGGGGGATAATGAAAATACACACTGGCCCTTTAAAAAAGGCTGTGAGAACAGGACAACACTACAGGAGGAAGGAGAGGATTCCGGGGTCTAGTGTCACCCTCAAAGATAGTAAAATGACCGTTAATCCCACCACAACTTGTGTTACTTCTTCTCGGAAAATCAAAAACTTGGTGAAAGAAGAAAGGAGCTACAATGAAATTCAAGCAAAAGGATTCTGAAGAGAACAAGTCATCCCCAAATTGTGAAAAAAATATTTTATTTACTTTTTTTTTAAAGTTATAGATGAAATAGTCCAGGCCCACCATGTAATGCATATCTCGTGCATCAACATAGCAGAGTTGTGACCCCAATTATGTTAATTTACAATCATAGCCATTTTAACCATGTTTAGGTACAGTCAAGCTGTCGAAAATGTGTTTCTCTATCCCTTATTTACACTCTATCCATCACTCAAACAGAGCTTTTACAGAACCTTAAGTGACTTGACAAGAATCATGACTAGAGAATAGAAACTTGTAAGCGTAAATCATGTTGAATTGATAAATGGAATTGTGTATTGTGTAACATGTAAGTGTAACTCTATGTGTTAGATCTACATATCATGTGGGTCTAGTGTGGTCATTCTACACATATTGTACTGCTGGTGCTACTACAAAGGAAAGGTAATGTATTATTGGTAACACAGAAGTTTGAAAACTGTATTATTCAAACATCATTATGAGATGGAAAATATAATGAAATTATACACTTTGGAGATTTGGTGTGGAAACCATTTTTATTACAATCCTGGGACAAAAATCAGGATACTTCAGCTTCTGTAGCTGAATTTAGAATTATTTGGAAAATAAAACATATCCTCTCTTTTGTATTGTCAAATTCTTGAGTACAATACTCACAATAACGTCCTCTACTCATTTCTTTTTTCAAAGCAAACAAATAGACAGCTATCCAATTGATCAAACTCAAGGCTGCTTTCCATTTCTTTATTTATAGTCATTTACATTTAGTAACTCACATTAAGTGCAGTGCTGACCCTGCTGTCCTTGTAAATTTCCCATAGAGCAGGAAAGTGCTGTAAACACAAAAGCATACAGTACAAGTGACATTTTTTTAAAAATAACTCTTTGTCCTGGCCACTAAAAGCTCAGCTGAGCTCATTTGAACTTGCAAATATAATGGGACACTCTGTCGTTTTAATGTGTGCCAAACTTGGCAGTTATAGACAGGTTTAACTTCTTACAAAAAAAAAAGAAAAGAAAAGAAATAACGGACTGAGGAGGAGCTAGAATGTTGAAAACAAAAGACTACTTATGTCAATACAGAATGGATTGTCATTTAAGGAGATTAGAACTGCCAATCTATCAGATTAATAATTTGAATGTAGGGGATAATCTGTATTTACATCTGTTTACTGTGACACCCGATGTCATCATCTCTTGTTATTGCGCTTTTGAGACCCTTGCTTTGTGCTTTGCTTTTGCATAGCCAGTGCGCGGAGTTGGAGTAAGTGCGCGCGTGTGTGTGTGTGTGTGTGTGTGTGTGTGTGTGTGTGTGTGTGTGTGTGTGTGTAGTGGGGTGGGGGGGTAGGGGTGAAGGGGTTGAGGCCGAAAACCAATCCGGCATGTGACAATCTTAAAGGCGTGCAGGCGAAAATCAGCCCGAGAGCGCACACTGCGTGACCCGATATGTCATGGAAGCACACGCCATAAGCAGGCTGAAAGAACGTGAATGCGTCACGGGCGCGTATTTTCGAGAGTAAATCTTGAGGATGATGACTTTGGCTCTGTGAGGCTTCTCTTGCATTCACAGGGTGCATCCCTAAAAGCGATTAACCCAGTGAACCCTAATCCATGCGCCCTCACCGCCCATTTCCCCACACCGTGGAGTGTGGAATGACACGAAGATATAGGCTACCACCGACATGAACAACGGTCAATTATGTGGCTTTGAAATATACACAAAAAAGGGATTTATGCTGTAAACTGAGACTGGAGCTAAAAAAAAAAAATAGTGTAGCTTTCATCGTTTGCTGTGGAAGAAAAAAGGATATTTCATGTGTCCTACCTTCCATCCGGCTGAACTGTTGCTGTCGCCTTTATCCTTAAAATAAGGAACAAAGCGCACCATCCAGTCGTATATCTGCGACAGGGTGAGCCTCTTCTCCGGGGTGCTCTCTATGGCACGGGTGATGAGGTCTGCGTACGACAGGTTCCCCCACGCGTTCCGCCTGGACGACTTGGCTTTGCGCAGCTGGCCGGCCACGTCCAGCGCAGCCCCGGACATGCAGGCGGGGGCGGCCGCGACCGGAGCCGGAGCCCCGGCGGGGTGCGCGATCTCACCCGGCGCGCCACCTTTCCTCTCGGCCCGGCACGCCGGCGCGTTGTACCGCTCTACTTTGACAGTCGCCAGGGCGAGATCTCCCCGGATCGCCTCTTCTCCCCCGTGGAAATCCTCCGCGCAAGGAGGCGGCCAGGTACACGACCGCGACCGGCCACGAGGCTCAAATTCCGAATCGATATCAACCTGATGCGCGTCCATGCCGCTGTTCTCCATCATCATCAGCATGATGATATTCCGCAAGGCAAGGTCACTTTAACGCAAAGCCTGTCAATTTTGACGCGCGTTCTTGAGTTGAAAAAGCCCAGAGTGGTCCCCTTTGCACAAAGAAAAACGAGAATGGGAGTGTATTGTTTGACACTCGGAGATGCTCAATCAGTGTGGAAAAAAGCCGGCAGTAGTGTGTGATATTATAATTCCCCCTCTGTGCAACCATGTGGCATCACATCAGGACAGATCATATTCGATACATCATCAACAACGTGAGTCTCTCTTCCATGATAATTGCACAAAACCGAGTGGAGTGGCTTCATGCAGAGGCAGATGACGACTAAACATCCATTGTGAGAGCCAGACACACTTGGAGAATGTCTGTGCCCTCCGTCCGGCCGCAGCAACAGTTGATTCCTGTGACTGATGAACACCGGCGCAGGTTTAACAGGGCGCTCATCAAACTCTTCCAAATGAATTGACTTCAGTCTTTACTCTCTCCTCCAGGCTCTGGCCCTATAGTCTCTGTCGACTGTCAGGTTCAGCTGAAACTCACCGAGCGCAATTACTCCCATAGAAATAGAACGGGGCTCTCATGAATCATTTATATGAAGCCCGTGTATTTCCAGACGAAAGAGTGAAAAAAAAAAAATCTCCCCGTGGATTTGATTTGGAGCATCCTCTGTCTCCTTTCAGACGCCACACTAGTGGATGTTTCTGTCTTTTGTCTTTATCTCCTCACGTAAACGACTTACGGTTAACGTCTCTCTCTTTTCAGCTTCTACAAGTCTGTATTTCTCTGAGGGTTTCATGCCACTTAACTGCACCCTGGAATAAAGTGGAATAAGTGCTGCTTTCATATAATTGGACGCCGCCTGGATCAAGTCACTCCCTCTAGAACAGGTTTCCTGAAGGGGGAGGAGGGAACGTGTTTGTGTGGATGGTGTAGTGTTTGTGGCAGAACTGAAATCCCCAACACTATTTCCAAAGACAGTCATTCACAATCTACAGACGAATTCAATCTCAGATTTACACTTTATCGTGCTGTATTTTTCCTCCTCCCACAGGTGACAAACACTGAGTTATGAATTTAGTTTTTTCTCATTAAAAATTATCATTAACTCGATTTTTCTAGCTTTGTTTGGTGTTTTAATATTCTAATTAGCAAGAGAGAATCCAGTATCCAATCAGGTCATATGAGCCACTTCAAAGAAACGTTTCACTTTATTGTTTAATTGACTGAATTTTTTTGTGCCATTGTTTTAAGGGAAGTCTTAAAAAATAAAGAATAAAGAAATAGCTGCCCTCCTATTGAAAAGAAACTTCAGTGAGCCACAAGATAAATCTGCCAATTATCTTATCAGTATTAAAACTTTTGAATCCAGACCACAAAAAGCGAATGTTTTCGAATTTTTAAAGTAATCAAACTAAAACGATAAAAATGTTAAATGGGAGTAATCACTAAGATTTTTGAAAAGACTGAACAGCTTCTTAACTGATTCTGCTGCTTCAGATCTTGATAAAACCCTCTCTGTTTCATGTTGTATGGAAATATAAAATAAAAAAAAACTTGTGTCTAATCATTTGTCCAAATTTAATTCACTATGTGTATGACGGTCAACAAATGGCCATCCCAGAAAACAGATAGTTATTTGAACCTGGTTCTAATCCAGTTCAGTCATATTCATCTAAATTTAGGAGCAATCCATTCATTTCTTTGATAGTCACTTTCTCTATGTCAATAAGTTGAGGCCTATTCCAGCTGTCTGAGTGGGAGGCAGGTCACTCAGAAGACAGGGCCATCAGGCTTTCATCACAACTGTCATAATCCGAGACCCTGGCGGATTCCTCCCACCACGGTCACAAACCCTTTGAGATTTTCCCCTACGGAAGAAGGCTGTGGTCCACCAGGGCCAAAATCTTCATGCAACAAAAAAAGTTAATTTTTCCTATCTGCCACTAGCCTTATCAACAAGGCCCAGAACGAACTCTGACCCTAGTCCTATCTCCTACCCCACCTCTATCTCCACAAGTCACATGACTCTTCACCCACAACTCTATGCGTTACATTAACGCTCAGCTCTGTTTAGACTTCTATTTATACTTGATTTAGAATGACTTTGCACATTGTAATCACCTGCACATGGCCATACAGCTCATCTATCCATTTTACTTTTACTCACTTAACCTACTGTGCATATATATCCCCAGTTGCATTTATACTGTGAAACTTAATTCCAGTTATGATATTCACATTTTGAGATAGTGATCATGCACCAACTACTCAAAAACAAATTCCTTGTGTCTCCAAAAAACGTACTTGGCAATAAAGCTTTTCCGATGCTGATCTTTTTATGTGTTCATGTTTGCTAATCTTGATTAGATTTGATAGAATACTGTTAGTTAATGCAAATGGAGGTCCCTGAATCTTATGTGAGAAACTACTCGTTTGAATATTAACCTTTGTACCCTTTTCTTCAGTCAGTTAAGTTTTACACGACTACAAACCTTTCTACTTCAGTCCCACTTGGCAGTGGTAGGAATAAAGGTGTTAAATCTGCATGGATATGGTTAGAAAAATAAAAAATGGTCACAGACAAAAAGGCTCTGTCCATATTACTTAATTATATAACTGCATGTATATTATGTGTTTTACAGCATACATTCTAAAAATAAGTGTAACAGATTGGTATGTTAGACAGAACTGTTTGACCATTTCATCCTTATTATAAAACCGACAAGAGCAGATGGACAACAGGTGTTATCTTTTATTCTCCTCAAAAATATTTGAATGGTTTTAAATTAACGTTTTGACTAAATTGTGACATGTAAGTTAGTGGTTTTACATCTACTATACGTGTAGTCATAACGATGGTGAAAATCATTTTAAAAATGGCATTTTTTTGGGCTTAAATTGAAGTATCATTTTTTACTATATATTACATATAACTACATATTTCATCTTACTTTTGGAAAGGTTTAGTTTTTACCTTAAAACAGTCAAGGACAACATTGGAGATACAAGTGTAAATAAATATGTCGAACATTAAGAAAAAAATAAAGAATCAGACCAAGAGAAAATTTCTTGACTTAAGAGTGCGTACTTTGTGTCTTCCAATATGGTTAAATAGACCTGGTCTCTTTTGAGACGTGATTAAAATCTGATCTTCAGTTTATTCACTCCACATGGCTATGATGCTGTGAAAGCTTTGCTCATCTTGGAGAAATGAAGCCGCTGTTGCCAAATGAAAAATTATTGTGTGTGACATGAAGTGAGCTGTTTGCTTTCTGTCACTGGTTCAACCTTTGTTGTGTATTCATTTTCTATGGTGAGAATACAATCTGAGCACTCTTTCTCACAGGCAGATGTGAAGACCCTGCAATTCTTTTTTGTTGATTCAGCATGTTGAATAAAAAACTGAG
Source organism: Menidia menidia (assembly GCA_907169785.1). NCBI lineage: Eukaryota > Metazoa > Chordata > Actinopteri > Atheriniformes > Atherinopsidae > Menidia > Menidia menidia. Next base: position 3,360,274 of record CAJRST010005557.1, on the reverse strand, counting down.
AAATGTTAACACGGCCAGCAAGGTGAAAACACCCAAAATACATAATATAATAATTCTCCAGAAATACCTAACAGCCAACTGTATGAGGTATATAAGGCCAATTACGCAGGCAAAACAGACTAGAGAGATGACAAAGTGCTGATTTAGTATAATAAACAACGTTTCCTTTTCTAGCTCCAAGACAATTGACAGAGAAATTAAATAAAAACCCTGGTCCCTCCTGCTGTAGGTAAGATTCTTGAGTTGCTTAAACATTTTCTTGGATGAGAGGCGAAACGTTTTCTACAAAACTCCACGTCCAGTAGCCAAAACCGAACTTTTAAAGCTTGACCATGACCTGGATGAATGAGAATCCTCACAGATATCTTAAAAAGGTTATTTGGCTGATTTTGAACGTAGGTGTGCCAATATTTCACTTGGCAGCTTCAGAGTTTTTTGCTAATACATATGTACATATGAAATTACATTAAAATCACACACAAGATGAAGTCAAGACATGATTCCATTGAAAGGATCGCAGACATGTGATTTAACATCACAGAGGGAAATAATAAGTCTTCCCTTTTTGTCTTTGTCCTATACCATCTCCTTTGCTGGGTTTGTCCATAAAGCATTCTCCATCAATAGCTGCTCTGTGTGTTGTACACTCCCCTGGAAACCCCCAACACTGATAGAGCCTTCCACTCTCTGACAGCCTGTTGTCATTGACAACCGTAACCTCAAATGCACCTAAATGGAATGCTTTCATGAGGACTTTATGGGCCTATCAACGAGGAAAGAGGGCCGATCTGTGTTTGTGTGTGAAAGAGTGACAGAGCAGAAGAAAAAAAAAAGCGAGAGACGCTGTTAATGGGAACAAACAGACAGAAAATTCAAAACACATGGCTCTGTGGTTTGGAGAGGAGATTTTTATGTGCTGCAGAGAAGTTGTAACAGGAATGTGGTGTGACTCTTACATTATGGAATGAAAACACTAAAGCTGTGCCAGCAGGGTGGATATATGATGTTCAGCTGTGGCTTACACCAAAGTCTTGGTCATCAAACTAGGTTATGTCCCGCCACAGCATAAACATGAAAAGTGAGAGTCACACGGCTGGATGCCACACGATGCAGACAGAGAATTACATAGCTTAATAAATGATGAGTGGAACCAGAGACTGCTCGTGCAAAACATAAAATAAAATCAGTTCAGCCTGACCATTCAGGTTTTCTAGGGAACATGTTTTTATACGAAGGGTTTATTTCCCATAATTCATTTAAAAACTGAATGCCCAATTTCTATTTGATCCATGTTCCTGTATTGTTTCTGTTTTCCCACAATATGATTTTAATTTGCACATTTGCTGTTGCCATCCCATTATCCTTCTCAAACCACTGTTTCTAATTGATTTAAAATCAGATTCATATCATGAAGCTGAGAAATATTGAAATTTAAAAGACTCTTTAGGCCAAATCTGTCTTTCTTCATGCTGTAGAATAGCATACATTGTTCCTACACAGAGGAAGCTTTCAATATATTGTAAAATATGCAGAAACGTGCAGTTGTACACACTCGCCCACAACAATAAAACCACTGACAAGTGAGTAACCAACTTTATCATGTGGTAGTGTTATGATCTACAACATTTTTGCAACCTGAAAATCCCATGGATGTTAATTGGTATCTACACAAACATTTCCGAAAACCATTGACACACTCATCACGCAGCCACAGAACTCCATCGCCTTCCCGGATGGTAGTGGGCCCCACAGAAAGAACCTAAAAAGGCTTCAAGCTTCCGAGACATCTGATGGCATTTGTGGTAGGCAAACTTACACCACAAAGTTCCAACCCTACATTCCATAAGGCCAGAATTATCTGGAGCTAACTTCCTTTCAACACATTCCAGGATTACCTCAAAAGTTCATTCTTTACGCATAAACTTAGAGCCAGTTTGACTGTAGAGGGGGGAGCTTTTAAATATCAGCTGGATTGTCATAATGTTTGGCTAATAAGTGTCACAGGAGCATAGCAGATTGGCATCCTGTAGATTTTGGATGTGTGAATTAAGGACTAATATAAGCATATATATAAAATAAAAAAATTACAAGATAAGAGCCAACTGTGTCTTGAGCAAGAATAAAAAATATCCACCTGTTAATGGGTTTTTTTCTCAACAGAAAGATGTCAAACCTCAATCCTAGTCTCGTCATAACACACATGATATGTGTATTTCACTGTATTTCCAAAATTCTATTTTAGCAGTTTTGCAATCAGTAGTCACAAATATATTAGATAGCATCATCGTATAGGCTGGTTTCTTTAGGGCAGTGTTTACATCACATGACATAACATGACATGAGATTATGGGAACCGTAACCCATTAATGGATTTTTTTTCTTTTTTTGTCAAAATTATATGTATTTGCTTTGTATTGAAATCAACAGATCCCCAGAACACTCCATCTGATTGGGTATTAAGCATTAGTGTGGAACAAATAGGAAGACATGTGAAGGTGATGTTATGATGTGCATTTATACAGACTCTGAAAATGCCTTGGTGGCTTAGAGAGACAGTCAGTAGCTAAACATCGCATGACAATTATCAAGACGTATGGAAATTCTGGAGGTTGGCAGTCTAAAATGTCAGCCATGTCTGTGGAGATTAGATCTTTTAGTGCATAAGTGCAGTATGTTTTGCTGTAGACTAACACAACCAGTTTTGTTGCTAATCTTAACCCAACCACATTCCAAGCAATGCCATCATACTAATGCAGGACATATGGGAATGGAATTTATGGTGATCTTCAAACTGTCTGAACATTACTTTTAAGACTTCTACATGACTCTAAGTAATGAATTATCCATTAAGATGTAACAGAAAGGGCTACAAACAAGAAAAGGTTGTGGTTAAATGATTTTTATTTTTGTCATAGTGCCAACCTGAATTGTATTGATCATCCGCAGGGACTCAGAGTTTGCACTCTTTTTGACAAAAGCTCCCCAAAATTCCAATCCACTGTATACCATAGGCATGAACACTAATTGCCTTTTCTCTCCAGGTTTTCCTCTGCCATTTTACATGCCATTTCCAGCGAGCCAGCTAGTCAACCTGCAGCATTATTGATGTTTTTACTAGTGGCGGGGGGATGCCACTCCCTGCCTTAGGAAACCCTGAGGCTCTCAACTGTTGAGTAACACTGAATGCTGCCAAGTCAGCTTCCAATCAAAAAAAGTTAAAGTGTACTCCTATGTGCTCCTAATGAGGCATAACAGAAGAGAGAGATTTTGCACCTTGAGGTTGACTCATCTGTTTCACTTTATTTAATCATAAAGCTGACCAGGGCCAATTCCTTATACATTCCCATATATATATGAACTTACTTAATTTTGCCAACAGATGCATATTCACATATACTATGCTGCCATCAATCCTGTGAATGGCCGTTCTCATAAGTTTTTTTTTAGTTTAAAGAGAGAGATTAAATCAGACACCCAGTGATAATGATAACCAGTGTAGATTTCTTGAACTGAGTGAAAGGTACACTGAATACTATCATATACTGTCAAAGCTACATTGAGAGGCAAAATAGAAATAAACTGTTTTCATGGTACATGCATAAATGTAAGTCCCAAAAGGTTTATATACAGGCTTTCAATTTATTTGTATTCAATATATGATGGCTAAAGTTTTTTTTTCACTTCTGAGTTATAGCCGTAGCATAACATTGTATAAAATCACCCTCATGGACACCATTTGATTGTCCTACTAACATATTGCATGTTCTAGTTAGCCTTAGAAAATTACTAAATTTTGTTCGGAATAGAAATCAAAAGGACATTTGGAGAGGACTATCAGTCTTAGGACGAAAATAGATTATTTTTACAACTCGATTGTAACTTTCATGGATACTATTTTTAAACTTCACATGCAGTTGCTTTCAGAACCACAACAGACCGCATAGTCTTTGAACAAAATCAATGATTGTATCTGCTTGCAGTAAAATTAATCTGACTGATGTTTTGAGGAGGTGGACAGTCTCTATAAATTCCACAGTATTTCTTGTAAGGTTTGGTTTGTTTTGGTGGAAGAAAATTAATTTATTCTCTATTTCATTTTGAGTAGCTGGCAAGAGCACTTTATCGTGCTCTGTTGTATGACTGCATTGTTCCTTTAATTACAAAAACCAAAGACCATAGTAGTTCAGGTCATTAAATGGCAAATACAAAGTAAAAGGCAAAAGACAAATGACTGAAATCACCAACTTTTGAATACCCTGATAATCATCAATTGCTTAATCCATGGTTCCTAGTTGGAAACTTCAGGGTTAAAGCTCGGTCAGTTATTGGACTCAGCTTTGTTTCTTTAACAAACTCCTCCATGTATTTTGTTTCTCTCCGTTCATTATAATCTCTCCCTTCTGCCCCACCAATTCTTTACAACCAACCCTAGTTACATGAGAATGCCAAAACCATTGCTCTCCAGTGGGACTCACCACTTTGTGCGGAAACTGTGGGAGCAAAGGGTTGGGCATTTTCAGCCCATGCACAGCCGACGGCCATTGCAGGAATGCATCCCCTCAGTCAGTTTGGGCAGCAGCCAATCATGTGGCTTCCCAATGTCACTGAAGCACAAAGAGAAAAAAGGGACACTTTTTAAATTCATGTTGGAAAAACAAAAGGCTGCTTTTTTGCTCACATCTTTGCATTATACACTGAGGTTCTTCGATACTGCACACATCAATTCTTTCTTCTACTTTCCTAGCGTATAAACCATAGTATTGTGTTGTTTCTTCCTCACAACCCTTTGATGAATACAGCTTTAGTAATACTTAAAGAATCTCCTTCAAGCAACGTTCTCTGGTGAAAGGGTTCAGGCAGGCGCAGTGACAGATCTCTCTCTGCCATACCTGACATAAAGAGGTTTAGCTAACACTACCCGACTCCTACTGTTAATCCTATTCCAAATTGCACTCTCAACCATGAAATCCACTCACAGGAGGGGAAAAAAAACACAATGATGCAGTGCAGAGGTTGTACACAGATAATCTTTACCCTGACACTCTTTCTCTGCCAGCTTTAACACGAAAAAGCAGGTCCAATTAAAGCACAGTTATGAATTCTTAATGGAAAAATGTACAATGTACAGAGGAGGAAGTTTTTCGTTAAATGAGTTATTTGAAAGAAAAAAAGGGAAAGGGGCTTTTGCACTCTGTCAACGCATGGTGCCAGACATATGGCACACATTGGTGGTAACCATGGTGGAAAGTTCCATGCCAAAACTTGATTTGACCCACTCCTGTAAAGCTTCCTGATGGTGGTTTTCAGGGAGTTAATCACATGAACTCTCCTGCGCCTTGTGGGCTCCTGACCCAACACTGATCCCAGAACTAACAGCAGCATTTAAGTCTTTTCAGCGCAACAAGGCCCCTGTACCGTCATCACGATTGTGGAGCAAGACAAACAAAGAGGAGCAGAACATACAAAGCCTGAGCTACTACAGCATGATACTTCCAATCAAAGGGACACAAAGGCCCAAAAATAAAGGTCTTAACCCGTAAAAAAAAAAAGTGAGGACAAATATTGCTCAATTGTTTTAAAGAGATTCCAACTTCCATTAGTGTAACATCAATCATGGGTAATGATGCCATTGTGGCATCATGAGATTGATCTGGAAACAGTCTTGAAACTTCAAGTATGTAGACGAAAGTCCCAAAGACCTGAAAATATTGATGTTTGCAACATCAAGAGGCAAAAGAAAGGCCAAATTTGCAAAACAAAATTGCTGATGTATATGAAACAAAGGTTTAGAAAATTTCTGTCAGTCAGGTACACGTCACACTTTTTTCATTCATTATTATTGAAAAGACAAAAAACAGACAACGTATATTGCCTATATAGAAAAGAAAAGATTGTCTCGATCACACTTCTCTTGAGACTCCAGTTAGTATTTCCATGACCACATTATAAGAAGGACTTTCCTCTAGTTAAGTCTCTCTAACTGGAGGCTTCTTATGGTTAAAAGGGATTTTCTTTCTCCTTCCCCACAATCACTAAGCGCTAGCTCAGGATAAATGCTGAATTTTAACCGCTTTGCAGACGTTTTTTGTTGTGAGTTGGGATTCTAAATAGTACTGTATATACCTTTTCAGCCACCCCTCATATATTCATAAATAACAGAGGAAAAAGATATGGATAAAGCCTATTATTCTATGAATTATTATACTATTACTATTGTTGTTGTTATTAGTATCATCATGGTCACGTGGCAAATTCACAACATATTCTTAAATGTGTGAAAACTTGTTTTGTAGGTGTCGATATTTGCTAAAGAAATACTATATTGACTTTTTTTACCTCTTCTCAGAGGTTTTAATGATAGAAAAATCATTTAAGCGCATGTGGATAGTTTTTCACAAAGTTTTTTTCAGTTGCTTTTCATGGAGAACTTCCCTTTTTCCAAGTAATTTTGTAAAAATATAACAGAGAACAGCATATATTGGTGTGGACCTCCAGTCATCGGGCTGCTGTCTGACAGGAGGCTGCACTGAGAGGCAGTAGACGGTACGGGAGGCCGGCTGTGACAGAGAATGTTGGGTGGGTGTCACCAGGTAACACTCGCCCTGTCTCCGTGTATCTCAAAGAGTTTCGCCTGGCTGATCAGGGACGACAGGAACGCTGCTCCCAACCTTCAGTCAGCTGTCACATGAGGTCACAGCGATAGACAATGCGAGCGAGTCTCATTGTGTACAGGCCACACGCACCCCAGAAACACGCGTTGGTATTCAGCAGCGCTCAACAGCTCCAGGCTCCAGCTCAATGAGGAGAACAGGCATGGCAAAGGAAATGACTGACATCTGACTGTAATTTCAACGTAATTTTCTATTATTTTGATGGTCACTTATCTGACACCAGGAAGTTAAAACATATAAATAAAACCTATTAAGACTTGGATAAGAGAGGAAGGGGGGGGGGGGGGGATTATTGAGTTCAGAGGTTCGGATGTCATTAAGCAATTGAGAAAGTTAATTAGGCAGCTCAAATAATTATTGCCATGGCAACCTGCGTTCACTCATGCAGATTTGATTAACGAGGTGCCATATATTTGTACTGGCTAGACGTCAGGATCTGCACAGAGCTTGAGAGACCCCTAAAGGTGGAAGATAGGAAGGGTGTTTGCTTATTTCACAGTCAGAATTCCATTAAAAAAAATAAAACATTCTAAAAATTCACAATATTTTTTTTAAGATACCTGAAAAATCTTGCAGTTTCTTTTGATCCGTTTCACTTAAGAAGATATCTGTGCCCAAGCAAAACAGGTTCTTCAATTGGGAAAAACTATTTAAGGGAGGTAAGGTGAGTGAGTTTTACAGGAAATAAACTGCACGGACTCACTGAAGAGTGACACTTAAAGGCATGTGGTATACAAAAAGAGTAAAAGAGCTGGGATTGCTGGTAGAGGAGCCAGAAGAGAGAATGACATCAAGGGGATGTTTATGGATTCCAGTACACATGCTGCCCTCTGGTGGAAAAACAACATCGGAGCTTCCTGTTGGAGCTGTACGGAGTCTTATATTACCACAGCCACTCCGTCAGGCTCAAAGACGCTTCATAATGTGGCTGCAGACATTTATAGCTGACTATTAAGTTAGCAGAATACAGCAACAACCTGGCAATATAAAAAAAAGATAAACCTGCATAGTGTCCTAAAAGAAGAGCCAAGCCTTTTTGAAACGCAGAAGCTATCATCAGTCAAGAAACAATTACGAGGTGGAAACAGACAGATCCTTGGTCTCTTCAAAGGATGTTTTCATCAACATGGGGGGAAAAATGACATGTTTAGCATGTGTTGGAGACATGTAATCAAAATCAGTTTGTGAAAAGAAAAAGAAAAATCTTTTAATTAGCACTCTTAAGGTTTTTTTTTCATAGATGGTATCATTGGCAGCACACAGACAAAAGTGAATACATGAAAGTGATGTAAGATCAGCAGGAGATTTCTCCAGGGACCCACTAATCCTCTTCCACATCATTTCACTTAGAGCCAAGTGAGAGGTATGGATTATAGCTTATTATAGAAAAAATCAAGCGCAAATTAATTCTAATAACAGTCTTATTTGTTATAGTCAGCTCACTCATAAAGTGTTTTATAGATGTCAGACAATTTCTGCCAAGGACCCTTTCTGGTTTAAAAATAGCATAGAAGGAATAACATTTGATGCTACTGTCACACCTTTCCTTTCTTTTGCATTCTTCTGAAGTCTTCACCTGCAGTTCATAGCCTTGTCTTATATTATTACAGGTATATTCGCTATTCCTTTCCAGGCATAAGACTTCTTTTTTTTTTCAAATGTACTTGCACAAGTAAATTAGATACTGACCAAATTCACACAAAGCAAACAGAAGATAGATTACGCTTTAAAGTCTGCTTTAAAAAGCTACAAAGTAAAAATGTTTAAAAATATAGCTGTAAATTATTCCCGTATTGAACTTTGTCAGTCATCAATGCCAAAGCTTTCAGTAACAATACTGTTTGGCAGAAGAAAACAAGCTTATTAACAATTTCTAGCTATCAGTGGTAGATTGGTGAAATTCTCATCTTATTCTCATCTCATATCTATTAACATTCCAGATGAGCTAAAAGTATTTTCCATTAAAACATTAATTATTTCTCAACCTCCTAATGGTTCTCAATGCTTGCTATGTCAAATTTTATATTACACATAAATACAAACACATATACAAGTATACACACACACATGCTGTATGGAAACCCAAAGTTCTATAAATATATAGACAAATAGCATGTCCACTTTATCGATGTGATTGGAAGTTTAGTTACTACAAAACTGAGTGATACTTAGTGATTTCAAAGGGTATTTATCAAAAGATAGAGAACCAAACTCATTGTTGAGCAAGCTTTTCCCACCCTCCAGTTTGTTTCCACATACACAGATGGGAAGAGTAAATTGGGTATTCATTTGGTTGAAATCTACAATGCACTGCTACTCAACCTAAGTCTTTCTCTGGGAATATTTAGCATTTATTCATCTGTGATAATAAAACGTATAGCATTCATTTTCCAAAAAGCTGCATATGAGCATTTACCACTTTTAACATTTGGGATGTTATCTAATTCAGGTCCTTGGTTTTCATTGATAAAAATGATCTCTGACTCTTGTGGAAAATATAATGATATTCTCAGAATCCCCAATGTTTACTCACAGTAAAGCGCTCCCCGTATGCTTTTTCTTTTACTTCAGCTAAACTTGCGTAGCCTTCTTATCACCTTTATTCACGTTCAAAGGTGGACAAATCATATCATCCACAGAGCACGGGGTGTTGGTGGTGAGCATACCCTCTGATGATGCCAACAACAGAATTCTAAAATCACAAGAAGTAAAATAAAAAAAGACAACTTCTGATAAATACTATTAAGAAATCTAATCAATTACAAGAATAAACGTTTGTTGAGTCCTTAATATTGCACAGGTATCCAGATTCTTCAGTTATAATTGGATGACATCTAGTGAAGTGAATCTATGTGTATGAAAAAAAACTTATATTATTATCTTGAGGCAGTTTTGTCATAATCTTAATTAAATATACAAAACATGTGCTACCATGCTCATTCTGTGCATATTGGCCACCAACAGAATAATAATAAACATATGTCAAAAAGAGTGACAAATAAAATAAAAATACCTGGTTTAGTTCCCACATAACAATTGCAAAGATCTCATCGACATCAGTGAAGGGATGCATGCAGTTCAGTTCAGTGGCGGAAGACACGAAAAATGCTTCACAAGACACACCTCTCAAAAATGTACTTTATGGCTAGGTTGCCCCAGTGGACTGACCACATCCTATGAAACAACAGTGGTTAATGAATCTTTATTATTCCCCGTGGATTGGTCTGCAGCAAGCAGTCATTCAATTATTGTAACAATCATGCAGAATAACAAAACAAAATAAAATAGCAGCAATTGGAGAATGATGAATAAAAAGAGTAAAACAAATTATATAGCAAAGCACTCTTAACTGTTTGTGTGAAGGACATAAAAATATAGGCTTTACCACCTGTCACTTACTCTTATTCTTTTTTTTTTTTTTTTTTTTTATATATTTTTTTATTCAAGAAAGTACAAAGTAAGGTACATAAAAAAACAGTAACATGAATTGAATTTACTTTATCTTTTAACAACCAAACCCCACCCAACCACCCACCCACATTCAACAGAGAAAAAAAAAGAAAAATAATAATAAATAAATAAAAAAATAAAAAAAGCGGGAAAAAATAAAATAAATAAATAAATAAATAAATAAAAGGGGGGGACAACAGGGGACATTACATGTCAATAATACAACACTTGGACATCATCAATTATATTATATATATACATACATGCACATATACACACACATATCTACATCCCAGGGCTCCATAGGCTTATGGAGGTAACTCTATATTTTTAAGATTTTTAAAGTACTCCATCATAGGGTCCCACACCCTGTGGAATTGTCTTGTGGAGCCTCTGATAAAGTATTTAATTTTTTCTAAAATGCTTCATTCAGTGTTTTACAGATGGATGACCAAAATTCGGTTAGTTTCGGGCAATTCCAAAACATATGGGTCATATTTGCTGGAGCAGAATGACACCGCTAACACCTGTCATCAATGTCCTTATAAATTCTTGAAAGTTTAGATTTAGTATAGTAAGTTCTATGGAGGACTTTTAACTGTATAAGGCTAAGCCGTGCACAGGACGATGTTCCATTGATTCTTTTCAGAGCACGTTCCCAGAAATGTTCAGAAATAACAGAACCAAGTTCTTCAGACCATGCAATTCTAAGCTCATCTAGTGTTGTTTCCTGAAGAGAAGTTATGATATTTGAGATGTTTGCAATGTGCCTCCTGAGACACAAAGGGTTACGCAAAATCCTCTCAAGCCCTGAGTCTGCTGGAGAGGCCGGAAATGCTGGACTTTGACTTTGAATAAAATGACGGACCTGGAAATATCTGAAAAGATCAGTTTTTTGTAAATGGAATTTGGCCGAAAGGTGAGTGAAGTTGGCAAAAACACCATCTATATAAAAACGGTCACAAGTTTCCAAACCATTTCTCCTCCATTGATCAAAGGTGTGATCCATCCTGGCAGCCGGGAAAAGGTGATTGTTACAGATAGGGCTATATATAGAAAAATCTTTTAGATTAAAATGTTGTCTGAATTGTATCCATATCCTAAGAGAGGAAGATACTACAGGGTTAGGAGTAAATTTAGAGGGTGAAAATGGTAATCCAGTAGTGACCAAAGCAGAAAGAGAGGAAGAGGTGCAGGGGTTTGCCTCACTCCTACACCAATCCAGCTGCGGGCTTTGATACCAATACATATTTTTTGGGATATTAGATGCCCAATAATAGTTTCTCATATTAGGTAAAGCCAGACCACCTTTATCTCTGGGCCACTTACTCTTATTCTACATTTTATTCCACAGCTGGAACCTGCAGAACTGTTTCTCAGTAAAAACTGAGCATGGAAAACAAACAGTTGACTAGTAAGTGTCTCAATTGGTGGTCCATCAATCCAATTTCTTATCCATACCGCTTAATCCTAGTTGGATCTTTGGCTTATCCCTGCTAAAATTAGGTGAAAGGCAGGGTACACCATGGACATGCCCATCACAGGACTGATTGGTGATAATGATGTTCATTTGTTTCATACAGAAAGGCGGCTACCATAAGAGAATCATGTTCATAAGAATTAATTTAGTCCTCCTAAATGTTTAAATGTATTAATTTCGTCATTACATCAATGTATTTCCTTGTTGAGATTATTTATCTCTGTTTGTGCTGAGTACATATAAAGTCATGGTAATGGATGACTTCACTATACTTGTAAATGTAGAAAATGGCCGTCTAAACGTGAGTTTTAATTCAATTTCCCAAAGCATGCAAAAATATTTGGTCATACCTATGATCTTGTGCTCACATGTAGCATTGAGATTGAACAATACATACAGGGGTTGGACAATGAAACTGAACCACCTGGTTTTGGACCACAATACTTTATTAGTATGGTGTAGGTCCTCCTTTTGCGGCCAATACAGCGTCAATTCGTCTTGGGAATGACATATACAAGTCCTGCACAGTGGTCAGAGGGATTTTGAGCCATTCTGCAGGATAGTGGTCAGGTCACAACGTGATGCTGGTGGAGGAAAAGGTTTCCTGACTCGCTCCTCCAAAACACCCCAAAGTGGATCAATAATATTTAGATCTGGTGACTCTGCAGGCCATGGGAGATGTTCAACTTCACTTTCATGTTCATCAAAGCAATCTTTCCCCAGTCTTGCTGTGTGGATTGGTGCATTATCATCCTGATACACGGCACCTCCTTCAGAATACAATGTTTGAACCATTGGATGCCAATTGTTCTCCAGAATGGTTCGGTAGTCCTTGGCAGTGACGCGCCCATCTAGCACAAGTATGGGGCCAAGGGAATGCCATGATATGGCAGCCCAAACCATCACTGATCCACCCCCATGCTTCACTCTGGGTATGCAACAGTCTGGGTGGTACACTTCTTTGGGGCTTCTCCACACCGTAACTCTCCCGGATGTGGGGAAAACAGTAAAGGCGGACTCATCAGAGAACAATACATGTTTCACACTGTCCACATCCCAAGATTTGGGCTCCTTGCACCATTGAAACCGACGTTTGGCATTGGCACGAGTGTCCAAAGGTTTGGCTATAGCAGCCCGGCCGTGTATATTGACCCTGTGGAGCTCCCGACGGACAGTTTTGGTGGAAACAGGAGAGTTGAGGTCCACATTTAATTCTGCCGTGATTTGGGCAGCCGTGGTTTTATGTTTTTTGGATAGAATCCGGGTTAGCACCCGAACATCCCTTTCAGAGACCTTCCTCTTGCGTCCACCGTTAATCCTGTTGGATGTGGTTCGTCCTTTTCTGTCGTATGCTGACATTACCCTGGATACCGTGGCTCTTGATACATCACAAAGACTTGCTGTCTTGGTCACGGATGCGCCAGCAAGACGTGCACCAACAAGTGGTCCTCTTTTGAACTCTACTATGTCACCCATAATGTTGTGTGCATTGCAATATTTTTAGCAAAACTGTGCTTTTACCCTACTAATTGGACCTTCATAGTCTGCTCTTATTGATTCAATGTGCAATTAATGAAGATTGGCCACCAGGCTGGTCCAATTTAGCCATGAAATCTGCCACACTAAAATGAGAGGTGTTTCAGTTTCATTGTCCAACCCCTGTATATATATCAGTGGCGGACCGTGCATTTCACACCTAGGCCTTCAGTAGTGCTCCGTCTGAATCAGTTCACCCCTCAATAACTATTTTTTGGTATAGAAATCATCTTATTATGTAGAAATACAGTAGGGATGTCCCCATCCAGCTTTTTGTATTAAAGTTGAAAGATATTTATCTACTTATTTAGTTGTAAGACAAGTTAAAGTTTAGGACACAGACCTGTGGGTTAGGAGATGCTAATGCTAATGCTCGTGTGGGATCGGTCTTTTGAAAAAAAATGGATCTGGATTCTGCACCGGCATTTTCTCATGCCGGCCGATACGATCCAAATATCGGATCTTGACAAGCCTAAAATACAATATAAAGATCATGGGTGCACAAGTCTGCTACTACTGCAGCTACTACTGCAGCTACAGCTGCGACCCCCCCCCCCCCCCCCCCCCCC
>CAJRST010005557.1:3333387-3346468 GCA_907169785.1 Menidia menidia | reverse complement strand
TGGGGGGGGGGGGGGGGGGGCTGCAGAACGGATTGTGAAGGCCTCCTGGCAGACATCTTTGACTTTGACCCTGCCTAGCGAGAGATGATGGCTGAAATGTGATTGGTTAAATGCTTTTATATGAAAATGCATCTCTGTAATCAGCACAACCAGGGAAAAAGCTATGAAAGGAAGCGGTCAGACTATATTTAATAAGTTTATATGGAAAAAATATGATTAACATCAGTCTGTGATTCAGATATTTTCTTAGGCCTGCAGAGAAGGCCTTGCAGGCCCTGACGGCCCACCACTGCAATTAACAATACATTGATTTGGCCACTTGCTTCTCTAACTTTGTAAAACAGTGAACTCAGGGAAGGCATTAAGAGAACCATATTTAAATAATTGCATGTAACGATGTGTATAAAAGGACATTTTAACAGAGGAAAAAATACCAAATTTGATATGAAACTTAGTATAGTTTTAGAGATGTTTTTATTTGAAAAATGAACAGAAGGTGGATGCAAGTCAACTGACCATTTACATTTTGTCGACCATTTTGGTCGGCCCAGTAGAAACCTCTTTTGATCTATGTAGGCTGCAGAGAGTCTATTTAGCCATGGACACTGGAGCCACTCCTCTCGGCTGAGTCTCCAAAAGAAACATTCTGGAAAGAATGTTCTAGAACGTCATGGCTGCTCCAGATTCCGATGGAATTTTTATACTGGAGGTTGTTCTATATTTATCAAACTACCTATCTGGTCTTTTGAATTTGAAAGTTTATTTTTCTCCCTTCCAGGAGTAAGAACTCCACTTCAAGAATACTAAGAAACAATTGTGGTTGTTTAGATTTCACAGTGGAGATGTTGCTGTGTTTTCAATTCAATCGGATTCAATTCGATTCAATTAAATTCAATTCAATTCAATTCAATTCAATTCAATTCAATTCAATTCAATTGTATTTTTACAGCCACATCACAACAACAGTTATCTCACAGCGCTTTCCAAACAGAGCAGGTCAGACCCTACTCTGAAGTTAATTACAGAAGCCCAACAATTCCCACCAAGAGCAAGCACTAGGCGACACAGGCGAGGAAAAACTTCCTTTTAACAGGCAGAAACCTCGAGCAGAACCATGGCTCAGGGTGGGCGGCCATCTGCCTCGGCCGGTTGGGGGTGAGAGAAAGAGAGGGCAAGAGAAAGGCAGCCTACACAGTAACATGTAGACTGGATGAAAAATGACAACGGTGATGCTAGCAGTGAAAATGCCAGCAGTAATGATAACAATAAGACTAGCAATAAGCAATAAGATAGCAATAAGTTTCCCAGCTCATATCCAAAGAGTAGAGATTCCAGAAGAGGTCAGACTTGCTCTGCTCCTGCTGGGTCACTTAAAAAGTTGGAGAAAGCGTTTCTTGAGGGATTTCCTCTTTGGTTTCATTTCTGACATGTTCTTCATCAGTAGTTCCACATCTTGAATTTTCTCCATTAGTCTTTCTGTGCCTTGCTTCCTCTCCTCTTCTTTTTGCGCAATGGTCTCATTCATAGTTGACAAAGAGTTGTGGAGGCAGGACTTCTCTTCCTGCCACTGCTGCCTCTCTTTTTCCAGAATGTTCTGTGTCTCAGTCACAGCTTCTTTCATGGCGGTCGCTGCTTTGCTCTGTTCCTCCAGAAGACTGGTCTTCTGCTGCTCCCACTGATGTTTCTCTTCCTCAAAATCCTTTTGAATTTGAATCAGAGTGGCCATTATTTTGGAGTTTTCCTCCTTTTCCTGATCCAAGCTTCTCTGAGCTTCCACTGCTCGACGCTTCTTGGCTTCTAGAGCGGTTTCCAGGTGGTGGATTTTCTCAGTGACGCCCTTGTGTAGCTTTTCCTTATTTTGTAGTTCTTGGCGGAGGAGATACATTTCTTTTTCTTTTTCAGCTTTCAGATCTTTCAGATTATTCTTCAGCTGCTCCACCTCTTTTTTCAGAGCGGTGTGTTCGGCAATGACTTCACTTTGCTGGTTTTTCAGCTCACACTGTGTTTTTACTAGCTCGGCTTTTGTTTTTGTGTTTTCGGCCAGTAACTGAGCCATAGAGCTCTCCTTTTCCTGATGGACGCTGGTCTGAGCTTCCACTGCTCGACGCTTCTCGGCTTCCAGAGCAGTTTCCAGGTGGTGGATTTTCTCTGTGGCGTCGTTGTGTAGCTTTTCCTTCTTTTCTACTTCTCGGCGGAGGTATGATATTCCCTTTTCTTTTAGAACTTTCTGATGGTCTAATTTGCTCTGCAGCATCTCCACCTCAGTTTTCAGAGCGGTTTTTTCGTTGATGACGTCCCACTGCGTGCTTTTGAGCTCACTCTGTAATTTTGTTAGTTGGACCTTGAATTTGGTGTTTTCAGCCACTAACTGAGCCATGGAAAACTCCTTCTCTTTTTGGAAGCTTCTCTGTGCTTCCACTGCTCGACACTTCTGAGCTTCCAGAGCGGTTTCCAGGTGTTGGATTTTTTCGGTGTGTAGCTTTTCCTTATTTTGTAGTTCTAGGTGGAGGGAGGCCGTTACCTTTTCTTTTTCAGCTTTCAGATCTTTCAGATTGTTTTTCAGCTGCTCCACCTCTTTTTTCAGAGCGGTGTGTTCGGGGATGACGTCACTTTGCTGGTTTGTCAGCTCACTCTGTGTTTTTACTTGCTCAGCCTTTGTTTGAGTGTTTTTGGCCACTAACTGAGTCACGGAGCTCTCCTTTTCCTGATGGAAGCTTCTCTGAGCTTCCACTGCCCGAGGCTTCTCAGCTTTCAGAGCAGTTTCCAGGTGGTGGATTTTGTCGGTGGCACCCTTGTATAGCTTTTCTTTCTTTTGTAATTCTTGGCGGAGGAGAGATATTTCCTTGTCTTTTACAGCCTTCTGATGGTTTAACCTGCTGTACAGCTGATCCACCTCATTACTCAGGGCGGTGTGTTCATCGAGGACGTCCCACTGCCTGCTTTTGAGCTCACCCTGTAATTGTGTCAGTTTGTCCTTCATTTTGGTGTTTTCTGCCTCTAACTGATCTACAGAGCTCTGCGCTTCATTTGCCTTCATCCTCACATTCTTGACCTCCTCTTGCAGCTGGCTTTCCTTTTGGGAGGCGTTGTGTAGCAGGGCATTAAGCCTGCTGATTTCCTCAGTTCCAGCCTGGAAGTCCGGTGTGGCTGTCTGACTGGAGCTCTCTGAAGGCGCTGTTTTTTGTTTCAATCTCGTCTCAATGTCGTTCATATTCACACCAAAAGTAAATGTGACGGGCTCCTTGGGTTTTTTGGATTTCTTTTTCTTTTCTTTCTCCATGTTGGTCTTCCTGGGTTGGTCAGGCTGTTCCTTTTGCAGAGAGGGAAAGTTTTCTTCATCCATGACCATGGTGAAAGAAAATTCACAAGAGTGATTTTGGGCTTCTTCAACAGAAGCACTCGGGGTGACTTTTTCAGGTTGTCTCCTGGATACGTTAGCGGTTTTTCTTGTAGATTCCATTGTGTAAGGATAGATTTTTTCAATGATATCTCAGAGTGGATCTGAAATTGATGCGTGATAACAGGTGATAACAGGTGTGTTCGCTCTCTGGTGAGTTCGATCTCTGTGTAGTGCACAGTGGTTGGGTTCTTAATTCTGGGTTCTTAATTCTATGGTCTATGATGTCATGAATATAATGTATGATGTCAAAGGAGAGACTCCGCCCCCATCGTAAAAATGTTTTCCATGATGTCACACAACTGAAGTTGCCTAGCAACGCACCCAAGCTTAGTTGTTCTGTTACCAGAATTCTTTAAGACTTCAGGGGCTTTGATGCATTCTCACTTTTGTGATCCTCTTCCAGCATTTTTTTATTCCATACATTTTTCTGCACTTTAACTTAACTCATTCATTTTGAATGAGTAAGGTGTCAAACTTTGTTTTGTTTTTTACACAGAAGCTGTCTTTTAAACCTGTAACTCACTTAAGTTTTTCGTTATTTATTTGTTGCTCTCATTGAAATGAATGGAGAAACCTTCAAATAGCTGACCTCTTTCAGCTCCAACTATTTCAGCATACTTCCAGCTACTTCAGCTCTTGGTGCCCCCCTACTTTGTGTCATTGTGTATAAAAGCGTCTGCTAAATGCATAAACCTAAACTAGAAGTTTCCAAATTTCGACAAAAAAGGATCAGAAGAATACTTACCTTAAAACAAAACTTCTCTTTGAGGTCTAATATTAACTTAAATTCTTTCTTTCTTTCTTTGTTTTTTTTAGTCTGACTGATGACATACCTTTACTGCATACCTCAGAGCATAAAGCCTTTAACCTTCCAAAATGTCCATGCAAAGGCAAAATAAATCTCCAAAATGAATTTAGCCAACACAATTTTGCAGTTGTTTTATGTAATTGAAGAACTCTTGGTCAAGTGATTTTCGAAGTCTCACATCCAAGTTTTAATTTCATATGATATTAAATGACTATTATAATCATATGTAAGCAGTTTGACATGGCAACACTAAATGTTCATTTTGAATAAAATGCAATAAGAAAATACATAGATCAATGTACAAATAATGCCTATCTTTCTGTCGCATAATCATAAACTGCATGCCATTTTGCAACACAGCAATACGGCACAGAGCTCATTTATTGACATTTTTCTAAATCTATTCACCTTATAATGCCTTCTAGAAGGCGCCGGTGTCACCAACTTAAAATCTGATTGGTTAAAGCAACAGTGTACTCGACATGTATTTTCTGTTGGGGGGGGGGGGGGCTGCATAACAGATTGTGAAGGCCTCCAGCCAGACATCTTTGACTTTGACCCTGCCTAGCGACAAATGATTGCTAAAATGTGATTGGTTAAATGCTTTTATATGAAAATACATGTCTGGAATCAGCACAACCAGGGAAAAAGCTATGAAAGGAAGCGGGCAGACTATTTAGAGATATTTAATAAGTTTCCATGGACAAAATATGATTAACATCAGTCTGTGATTCAGATATTTTCTTAGGCCTGCAGAGAAGGCCTTGCAGGCTCTGACGGCCCACCACTGATAGATAGATATATATATATATATATATATATAAAAATTAGTAGACTATGTAGAACAAAAGGAATACAGCGACCACTCAGTGACCACTCAGTGACCAGGTTGAGCCTTTTTATTTTGCAGAAGAAAAAATACAGGCATGTCTCAAAACTATATAATTTAACAGCAGAACATTCTGTATTTGCATTACATACTAAAATATATTTAAATAAAATGGTTGTAATTAATGCAAATTTGGTCAGATCAAGAGGAAGGAAAAACATTGGAATGACCTTGTGACTTATATTTTTAAAACAAATATCAGCACAAGACTCAATACACAATGAGTCTGCATTTCAAAAAAGCTTGATTAACTGTTGCATCCGACAGAGAGGAATCAAGATCCCAACAAGAATTTTTTTTTTAATTCCTTCCAGTGGCAATGACATTCAAACTGTGGTAAAAAATACTGGCTGTTTCCAGTTAGCCGTATCGAAACTTTGTAGCAAGCACAAAAAAATGGTTAGGTTGTGAAAGAGAAACATACAGGTTGAAAAGGAAGACGTCCAGTTAGGACAGAAAAAAAAGCAATATCCCTTAAAAACCAAGAAAGGCACCCGTGTTGTTTCCGTCACACCGGAAAGTTGGAATCTGACTTTTTTTTATTTCTGAATTTCTCAAAGAATTCCAGCCATTATAAAACGAGTCAAAAGAGGTACAAAAGGATATTATTTGTGATAATTACAGTGCAGAATTCCATATGTTTCTCCTCACGTCGGAATTAGTTCATTTGTTTTTTTCCTCCCCAAGATCTAAAACAAGTTGAGATTACTAGTCTGTGCATGTTTTACAAAGGCAGAATGTTCAAAGGTCAAATTTAATGCAATTTTTAATCAAGGAGCTAAAGGGACATTCTCGAAAAGTGGTGATTGTGGTACATATTTTCTTTTTCTGTTCACTTTACTTGCTTTTGATTGAAGGTGCTGGATAAGTGCTATGTAGAAAGATCCTTTTATTTTAATGAAAAATCCCAAAGATCTGTCTCCAGAACTTCCCAGTTCTAGAGACGGGACAGCTGACTTGAACCGTGCTATACACCAGCTTTTTGTTCACAGAAAACACAAACGGGCCAATAACAAACATACAATTATCACTATTACACACACTGTATTATCCAGCAAGAATATCACATATTTTCTTTGACTGAAGGAAATATGAGAGATTAAGCAAAACCGAAGCCATCGCAGCAATTTACACATCAATCCATCAGACTCTTGAAAACAGAGCCTACTTGGTCATATCTACATCAACATTACTCATCACCTGTTGATCCTGTACAGTATTTACACATGTGCAAGGAAATTTAATACAATAAACCGAAAGGAAGGAATCTCCTAATATCCCAGATCAAGCATGTGTTTGGCAAATATTCCAAAACTAACAGGAATCCAAGTGCCTACCTCCTTCTTCTCCCATTATGTTAATAAGGGTAGAAAGAAGAATGTTTGTCAGAAGTGACTACCCATCATCCTTGTGCATAGAGCTCGGAGGGTGTGAGTGACCTACTTTGAGTCCAAACTTTGCTGCTAGCATACGTCATTTCTACGGCCGAAACAGCATCATCGGAATCAGCAAGAGATGTCCTGCAGTGAAAACAGGCGTCAGAATACTGATTTTGCGGTATTACTATTCACAGCAAAAGCAAAGTGCAAGGGGTTCAAGAAATGTTGTGCATCTCACCCACAACTTCACACAAATTCTGTACTTGATCGCAATATCAGAGGTCAAAACAAAATGTAAAAACACATCTCACTTGCATCATTACAGGGCATCTCTTACAGTATGTCACAATTTAGATGGGCAAAAAAAACGTTGAGCGAAATGTAATTTTCCACCAAAGCTTAAGAACAGCAAAGGAGCCAAGATTATTTGGATTTTATGGATACTTGTTTTTAAAAAATTGTTAAAAAATACACAGTGAGAGGAAAATAGGGTCCCTCTGCCAAGTTCTGCAACAACTTAATAGGCTTAGAATTAGCTTGTCACAAGCATGACCAATTGGATTACTGAAAAAATTCAGAGACAATGGAAATGAGGAACAGTGACACAGTAAGACAAAATCAAGTTAAACACAACGGTATTATGTGTCAAAGAAAGCAAACACAAACAAAAAAGCTGAGATTCTCTAGCTCAAGGGGGATGGCATGTGCTAATGTCTTCCCTGAAGGTAAGAGGTGTCGCATGCATAAGTAAGACCACTGACTGACATTGTGCTCAGCCTTGTAAACAAATACAAACACTTATCACACCCAATTCAGCCTCACAAAATTCCACCACAATATGCAGTAGATAATTAGGAGGAATACTAAAACCAAAAAAAAAAAAAAAAGATAAAAGTGCTTTCATTTAATTTATCACTCCCTGGTACAAGTTTGGGTTTGAAAATTATGAGTGTGCAGTTCAATTTGGGGCCTTCTCTTTAAAAAAAAAAAGAACATTGACAAGTTGTCATAGTTTTAGACAGGTCAATTTCATGAGTTTTGATAACACTGTGAAAAACAAACCCACGTCAGGACTAGTGACAAGCAGGAAAAGGACAACTTTAATTAATACAATTCAGTCAGATCATGAGTTTTGCCAATCAATCAGGGCTTTCTGGGATCCATTGACTTATTTTTAACAACCCTAAAAGCACTGTAGGATATAACTAATGACAGTTTACTTCCTCAAATGGTAAGACTGCAAAAGAAAACTGAGCAGCTGCAGATGAGCTGTGGGTAGAAGGGGGACCAAAGTGCATATTCACAGATCCAACAAAAATGTAGGAATGCCTTTTAATGCATGAAGGGATGCTCAAATAAATTAAAAAAATAAATGAGTTATTTTCCCCATTCACCTAATCAAAACCTGAACAGTGAATACGAACTAAAGCTGCAATCCACCTTTGAGCTGCTGGATATAAAATGAGTTTGTAATTCGGAATCGACAACCGTTTGTATCTTTACCGTTTTGAAATAAATATCAAAACTCAGTTCATAAGCAGGTACACATTACAGGTCTTAAACAATCAATCAAAACAAGAAACTCCATAAACAAGGGACAGAACTTGGACAGAGGAAGGTGAAGGCAGTTTGGGGTAAGCAGTCAAATGATGTTGTTCATTAGTTGTGTGACAAAACTTTAATTTAATCTTTAAAGCAACTCCATGGACATGAGTGAAAATTAACACAAGGCCCCAAAAACTGCCCTGTAGTGCTCAAACACAACAGTTAACAAGTATGGTTCCAGCCCAAAAATGTCAAGTTTCACTGTAAAGAATAATGAAACTACATAGCAACATATTCATGAGATTCATTTCAAAACCCAAAACAGGTGAAGACACAAAGTTAGAAGTCAACGCTTCTAAAGAAAACCCAATTAACAAAGGCCTAAATTAATAAATGGATTCGGTGTTTACTGCTGGAACAGTGTTATGAAGGATCATGGGTCAGCTCAGGTGTTCTGCACTGAATTGCTTCATTTTTTACTGGGCTCGTAGGGCAATTTGTCATGGGCATGAAAATATTGCGATATTCTCCCTGTTCTGAGGAAGCTGTCATTCAGAAGGGTGGAGCTTTGTTTGATTCCAATAAAGATAACCGAAACATTTGTTATATAGTTTGGATATCTTTTTTTTGTGTAAAAATGTCAGTTCCTCTAAATAATTCAGATATTCAAAATCGTTTTCAAAGGTTTAATGCCAATTAGGTCTTAAGCCAATTTCACTTAAACATAACATTGACATAATTATCAAATGCCCATGTATTTAAAAGAATTTTCATTTAGTATGTCTTTTGTATCTATATATACAGTTCATCACCAATTTTTCCATTTGAAAGAAAATTAAGTTTAATTCTATTAAAACCTAGAACTTCACCTTTCAATGTTGCTTGTACATTTTTAATCATTTTAACAGTGTCCAATGTCTTCTGTGGCCTCAGATGACATCTAAATAACGTGCGTATGAGTGTAAAGTAAAATATTAAGTTCATTCCATTTATTTCTAAGTGCCAGCCAAAAGGAATTTATTTCAAATATGAACATAAAATCAGCCATCAGTAACAAAGATTTTATCCTTCAAAATGTTCTCTGAATTCCAAGAGGTCAAAATGACCTCACTTTCTCTGAAATTAAATCAATTCAACTTGAAATTAACTGTAATCATGTCTTTGGCAGGTTTTCTTACAGAACCAAACATCTGATTGGAACTTTGTGAGTCTTAAACACAGACATATATGAAAAGTAACAAAGTTGATAGCAATGAGAAATTGTTTGGAAGTTCATCTGCAACACAATAAATCAACTTATAACTGAACGGTCCAGTGCCAAGCTAGCAGCTTTTTAACCTGTTAGAGGGGCTTTGATGAGCACAATGCTATATCAGCACAAGAGAACTATAACCACTTGCAATAAAAATCAAATGATCCTTTGATAATCCCAGCCTCATCAGGTGTGTGAAGTGCTTCACTGTTAAGTGTTTCTGTGTTTAAGGCAGCACATAAGTAAAAGTTGCAAATCTTGACCTTCACACACTGTGGTCAGCTGGTTAGGTCTGGATCTGGGACTTGTTGACATATTCTTGGAAGTTTGAGACAGGAAGTCAGGAAAAAGAAAGTAAGAAAAGAGAAAAAAACACAAACCACAAGTACCTGCTGGATGCACACAAATATTCTCCACCGACCAAACCTACAAAACACCTGGCAGAGGAAAAAAAAAGATCTTTGCGTACCAAAGTTCAGCATTTATTACCTTCTAAAACCACAAAACCAAATCTGTGATCAACAGTGAACATTTGTCTACAAATACCATCATGCTAAATATTTTGAATGTTTTGATTACCTGAGCATTTGGGGCAGAACTGCATTTGATGCCAAAATGCACTCAGCTTTTGATGTGAATATTAATGCTGGTGGTTAAGACCAGGCTGCATGAGTTTTTCAGTAAATTCTGTAAAACCAGAAATGGCTTCTAAGCACATTCCACATATTGAGGTGACTGGGTTTTCATTTCGGCCCTTTGGATAAAGGTATGCTGCAAATACAAAACAAAACAAAAAATCACAGGACGATGTCTCATATTGCATTTTGGAACAATTAGCACCGAGTTTATGATGGTATGTGGAGACAAATTGTTGCTTTGACTTTGAATGAAGGACTTCTGGGTATATTTATTTCTTCCATTGCGCTCAAGTGATTGTGTGAGGGGGAAGCGCTAGCTGTGACGTGAATGGCCTGAGACTAAGCTGCAGAATGGAGCAGCAGCAGCAGCTGTGGGTGTCACACCTCGATCCTTTCATATAAAGACAGCTAGAAGAAGACCACATGTGCTTAGACAGTGAATGAAGTTTACACAATACAACCAATGTCTGTTTGATTTATTCCTCCCTAGTTACGGACAGTCTCCATTACATGAAGATCTGGGTTGTCGGTAGCTGATGAGATGTGGACATGTGCTTGATGGGAGTTCATGGTGCCGTTCGTCCATCCATCACGTGTCCCAATCCAACTCTCTACACGCAATACGGACAAGTCTCAGCTCCAGTTCAAAGGCGTCGGGCCGCTCTTGAGGGTTGGCTGACAGCATCTCCCTGATCAGCTGTTTCATGTGGCTGTTCATGCTCTTTTTTCTGGCAGGGATCAGCAGCTCCATCTTTGGGTTCTCCAACAGGGCCTCCCCTAGAGGTACAATCTCTGAGCCCTGCTGCACATAGCTCCCCAGGAGCTCCTTCTGAGTTTCCACATCCACAAAGGTGATGCGCTCCACCATGGCCCAGATGATCACTCCCAGGGCGAAGATGTCTGCCTTGGCTGTGTAGTGGCCCTCCCAGACTTCTGGGGCCATGTAGAAATCTGTACCACAAGCTGTGGACAGGAAGCACTTGTTGACACTGGCCGGTTCCTCTGGGTTGAGCCCGGAGGTGGAACAGACTTTGCTAAGCCCAAAGTCGGCCACTTTGAGGGTGGGTTCGGATGAGCCGGCGGGAGTGCAGGCCTGCGAGATGAGGATATTGTCTGGTTTGAGGTCGCGGTGTATGATCTGGTTCCGGTGCAGGAAGGCCAAGGCGCTGCCCAGCTGCAGCATGAAGCTGGTGTTGGTCTTGCGGCTGGGCTTACGGGACAGTAAGTAAGCGTTCATGTCGCCCCCGTCACAAAAGTCCATGACGAACCATAAGTAGTAGGCACAACAGGGGTCAAAGGTGATCTCACCCTTCAGTGACGTTTCCACCAGCTACAGAACAAACACAAAGGGGGAAAAAATGCAAATATGTTAAAAAGAGAAGTAAAGACACATGCACACACTCCCACCATTAAACTGTCACATTGTCAAACTAAGCAAAAAAAGTTTATCATTGATCCCTGCAACTGGATGCATGTTAATATGTGGAAAATCTCATTTCAGCGAGAGTTTCCATTTTGAAAGTTTCAGAAATTATCTTCATTAATTCTAGTCACTCATTTAAAATTCTAAGTTATATTAATAATCTTAAAGAGCTATTTTTCGTTCACAATCTATGACAAGATATAAAGTGCCACTATTGAAAATTTGCTTTTATTATTTACATGTGGCTGAATGTTAATATGTTGCTTTCTTTTTCAATTGACTTATCTATTCAGAAATGTATTGTATTGTTTACCTGTTTCATGGCAATACAAACTATTACAATTTATTCTAACCACAACTATTTATTTTTCTTTAAAATTATCATAATCAAAAAGTAGATTCCATCTTTAAAGGCTAACCTTGCTTGTATGCTAAAGCCTGGCATTTCACTTGGCTCTATGTGGAATTTGAAGTCCATACCTACATCAATTGGTAACTCTTAGTTATCAAATATATTACAAATCAATTATTTAGCAAGTTACTCATACTACTTGTACTGTGTTGGATGACATGTAGGGAAGCAGTTTATGGTTTATTCAATAATTAGAAAATGTGACAAATATTGATGTACATAGCAAACTCCATGCAGGAAACAGCCAATCAAAGAGCTTTCTCCGCACTTGTGCTTGATGGTCATGTAAATAACGCTATTCCAAGGTCGATTAACTAAGCACAAACTTAACACAGTGAGCAGACGTGAAACAGCGTGCAAGGAAGAAAAGGCATTGTTAGATTTAGAGGAAATGATATCGATGTCTGTCTTTAGAGAGAGAAAGCTGAATTTTGTGTACTTTTTTTTTCTTTGCACAGATCAAATTTAGTTTCTGCTGGGAATGTCCCCATTTCAGCCTGTACATAAACTGCTAGTCAAAACAAATGCCTTGAATATGTGTAGCAGGTTATACCCTCTAAAAACCCTGTACCAACAAATGCCTGCAAATTGTATTACTGCCAGCCGCCAAGGGATCCACAACACCTCTATGATTTGCTTCTCTGAAAGAGCACACTGGAACATCACAGGGCAGTCCAACAAAAAGAGAAAAAAAAAGGGGGAATAAAAGTATCCTTCAAAAGGGTCCATTGCTGGCATTGCAGAAAACTGAATGAGGAGTGCCACAATGGGCCCGCGAGTTGTTTAAAGCTGCCATCACGCGCTGGGGAGCTACTGCAACGTGACAGGCTGCAGACAGGTTGACTGGAAAGAGGGGCCCTCCAACCTCCATCCTCATACCCAATCTGACATTAATTCTTTGGACACACAGTTGCAATCAGGGACCCCTAAACACATGCACGCATGAAAAATCAACCAATGTCTGAACTTTTTTCAAACAAATCATAAACACAATACTTGACTGTGACTGATCACTGATGATTAACTAATGAGTGGAGGGAGAGCATAGAAAAGGAAAACGTATTAACTTTATGTAGTAATGAGGGTGTCAGACATATTGTACAATATTGGCTAAAGGTTGGCAGCTGATTTAAGGAATACATCTCCCAATATTTACCTGAAACAAGACAAACTAGTGAATAAGTATAAAAAGAAGTACTTAAAATACAAGGGTAAAAATATAAACAGAAGTAAAACATTTTTTTAAAAACTATAAATAAACAGTTAAATAACCAAAGGTGGGGCGGCAGGTGGTGTGGTGGTTAGCACTGTCGCCTCCCAGCAAGAGGGTTCTGG
>CAJRST010005557.1:3292387-3328387 GCA_907169785.1 Menidia menidia | reverse complement strand
CCCTCTCAAGTGGGGAAGCTGCACAAGTAGAAAGAGAACTTGACAGTGACAAAACATGGTTTTCCTTGTGGTTAGCAGATGCTTAGTAAAAGGGTTAGAGTATTTGGAACTACTCTGGTCAATGAAACACACAAAAACCTACACCACAGCTCTCAGAAAAAACATACATATAAATACACACACAACCTATAAAGAGACAGGAACAAAAGGAACAAATCAAAAAGAAGAAAACAAATTAACTAGTGTGATCTTTCAGCTCTTTTTCAAATCCAAAAGCCTTTGGATTTACTCAATTCACATGAGTGTTCCAAACTGGTGCAAATAAATTTAGACACGTCACTGAAATTCCACCACAATTCATATTAAAACATAATGTATTTAGAAAATTAAACTGCAAAATCTTTGTCCATAAAATCTACAAACATAGGACAGTGTTTAGTGCTAACAGAAAAAACACTAGCTGGACCATCCACTGGGCACTGGAAGGGTGACCCTTTATGGTAAAAGCTTCATGAGCCAATCTAGTGAACAACACTGCATGACATAATACCTGGTAGCCTGTGTCTGTTATCCTCTGCCAAATGCCGGGATCAGGGAAAAAGACTAAGGCTATCATCACACAGCAGGCTTTGATACCAATTCTGCTTTTTCGTGAAAGTGGATTCTTTTTAAATGGTCATTCACATTCACAAATGTATGCAACTTGTATTTGATGTTCTGTGTTAACCACAAACAAACTATTGCCACGTGTCCCACATGGGCAATAGAGGATAAAATTACATCACACATAGCTAGCATGTTTGTATTGTTTATATCCATGCTCAGCCATTTCTTGGGAAATAGTCAGCAAAATAAGGGATATCTAGCTATCTTAAGGTGTCTATTTTAGTCTCGTCTTTAAATTTTCAAATCACACAATCAGTTTCCTTTTTAGGCAGCTTTTACTTTGTGGAAACAACCGGAAGTGCTGAGCATCCAACCTGTAACCAATCAGGTTTTCCAATTTGACCAACCTCATTCATTTGGTGCAATAACCGAGTGGTGTTAAATGCTCTTCAAAGCATTTAAGTACAGCAGAATATAAATGCATAAAGGCAAGCAGGAGTACACAGTTTGAGCCGTTTCTGAAAGTTCAAATGAGTTTTGCATCCGTACCTCAAGGTAGAGAGGGGAGTTGGAGCCATGGTTCATCCTCTGGGCTAGCTGGTCTCGCTGCAGGATGCACTCCTTGAGGTGGATGACGTTCGGGTGTTGGCTTTGGATGCTGCTTAGAGCCCAGAACTCCCGCAGGGCCAGCTCCACATTCTCTGGAGAGTGGCAGCGGATCTTCTTCACTGCCATCCGGGCCCCTGTACGCTTCACCACTGCTTCATAGACAACGCCATAACTGCCGCGCCCCACCTCCTGGATTAGCTCGTACTTCGGCTGGCTGCTTACCATCCTAGTCCTCACTGTGCAGGAGAAACATGGGTGTTAATATCAACCCGTCTAACTGGTTGACTTCACATGATTCAGCAAGCCGAAGGCTGGATAAATGCCAACGGAAGAATGCAAAACAGATAGAAGAACATACTAATGTGGACAAATTCTGCAAGTGTTATATCTAACAAACAGCTAGCAGAACTATCATTTCCCAGTCACAAGTTGATCATGAAATGAATAACTCATTATTTTAGCAATAGTTTTAGCAGCACATCAGGTGGTCAAACATCTCCAAACATTTCTCCACATCAAGTGGAAATATCATGGAAACTGCATGAGTCGGACACATTCCTATTAGCATAGCAAGCCTTCAGTGTGAAAGTTTTTATTTAATGAGAGAGATCCAAGCTGCATTGTATAGTTGAAGTTTTACTGATCAGGATATTTGAGGATAATCGCGTTTTACAGGACGTTTGAGTTCTAATGTAAAATCATTTAGAAACGTCGAATTTTTCACATTCTATGTTATACAGGCGGTATCTTTCAAAAGCAACATAATTTCCATTATTTTAAAAAATGCAATGCGCTATATAATATAAGACATAATTAAATCAATGCCTGTCAACCACAGTGATCAAAAAATAAAAGGGAATCCAGAGAAATGTCTCTATGTAAGCCATATTGGTGAACACCAACACTGAAAGCCTGTGACCTTTGACACCCCTGCAATAAAATCTTGCATCATTCTGAGAAAGATATTACACGAAATAGGCTTACAAACACTTCATCCAGTAAAACTCTACCTTGTAAAGTGAAAGCCATGTTCCGAGAATACCCAGAAACAAGTTACAGTGGGCCGGAGCTCACCAGAGATGGAGTGATTCAGAGTGGAAATGCGTTCATATTTATAACAATGACTGGTTTTCCATCTGTGAAGGAAGCCAACCTGTCATTTGTTGACTTCTGATGCTTGTCAGAAGCAGGGCTTGCAGCACGTGAATGCTTCTCTGAAATCCAACCCAGAGCGGGAGAAGTGCTCCCGCTGCTACATTCAGAAGAACCACTGTTATCATCTTCACAACGTTCAAAATCTTTTAAAAGATTTTTAAACAATAAAAACTGCTTTTCAGGTGTTTATTTTTTTATATTTGCTCTCTGTCATGGTGGTAATGAGTTCAACTGTTTGTGCCCAATGGGGTGGAATTCCTCTTTGCGTGTCATAAAACAGAAAAGACTAGTAAAACAGAAATGCCTCCCCAATGTAAATTTGAGAGACACTGGGAATGGTTACAGTTTTAATTCAATGGCTGACTGGTCTGCCTGCAATACGGATCCGTCTTCCATTGAAAACGTGGCACATATTGAAGCACAAAATAGTGACAGCAAAGTTTTAAGTGAGTGACGTTGTGTATCAAGCAATAAGGCAAATACATTGCGTTCTACCAGAGCTTTAAAACTGTAACTTCTAAAAAGCTGAATGAGTATTCTTATATGGAATACTGATGCAACACTGTGGTAAATGACTTTTTTAAAGGATTCAAATATAACAGATATTAAATCCAAAATGAGTCCAAATTTGAAAAAAAGCCAGGTTAGCTTAGATTTGCTCACAGCTCTCTGTAGCACAACTTGCGCAAATCGCATTACACAATCATCTGGCCTCAATGTTGAGCTAGACCGAGTTGCAGGTGCAGTTGAGAAGTTGGCATGTCTTTGATGGCAGGCACATGAGCCTCCAAGGAAGTAATTTAGCAATCAGTCTACTTTGCCACTTACTCAGCCGATCCATTTCTTAGTCCACTACAGATCCCCTTTGCTGCTACATTAAATTACACTAAGGCATAGATACTTTTATGGTTTGTGACTGAACTGTGAGAGGAATACTTTTAAGGCATGAAATATATAGCATTAATGGCTTCATCAATTGTTAAAATGTTAATGTCTTCATTCATACACACTTTAAAGTACAGAATTTATCTTCACTAAAGTGCTGCTCATAATTCGATTAACTGTTGATTAACAGTTTAACAAGGAACAAGTGTTCCTTGTTATCAACTACTTCATAACATTATTAGCATAAAATTAGTGATATTTAGCGCAACAGGTCACCAGTATATTGCAGGGCCTCTAATTTCCATGATTTAAATAAAAGTCAGTTTCATTATGACCCTTAACACCTATAAGGATCACACTCCCTGTCCCCTCACATAAGGCTATAACAAGGCTAAAACAAGCCAACACAAGATTTATTAAGTGTGGAAAACATTTTTTGTGTGTGTGTGGCCTTTTCCTGGTTGAGATATAATAAGCATAAAGCAATACAGGTGAAAAATAGATTATCTAATTGCAAACTCTGAAAGTTGAAAAACCAATAGTAAACCATAAACATCTTATCTGGCTACATTGTCATTGGTCAGTTAAGGTGAGGGGTTTCTGGTACTTAACCTTGTCTGTCTTGCCTACAGTCATACTGCTTGCTGTTAAACATAAAGCAACCGGATACCTTCATTTTCCTTTCTCCCTCATGATCACATGAGCTGATTATTACCTCTTTTCCACATGTATAGTATAAACATGCCCATCCAATATTCACTTCATTAATCCTGATTTGTACAAGTTTGTTCTACTGCCAAAATGGATTTAAAAAATGGAACATTCAGAAAGCTGACATTTCTTTTATTCTAGATACAATGAATAGGTAAGAACATCTCATGAGTGAGTTTGCTACTCTAAATCAGCAGGTGGATGTAGTAA
Source organism: Menidia menidia (assembly GCA_907169785.1). Classification (NCBI taxonomy): domain Eukaryota; kingdom Metazoa; phylum Chordata; class Actinopteri; order Atheriniformes; family Atherinopsidae; genus Menidia; species Menidia menidia. Next base: position 3,324,211 of record CAJRST010005557.1, on the reverse strand, counting down.
AATGAATGCAAAGTAAGCAGTACAAACAGCAGGTGAGTGGTGCTTCTCAAACCACCCAAGCATGTAAACAAAAATGTTAAATGGATTTAAGAGCGGATTTCATTCACTGCATACCTTGACAGCCGAGGAACTTTGAATTTTTCTTCCAAAACGTATAGCCTAACAAAAACAATGCTTGTTAAAGCCTATGGAGTACGGAAGGGTGGTTACCTATCAATCAGGAGGTTGATGGTTTGAGTCCGGGCTACCCTGGGTCACATGTTAAAGACACTAAACCCCACGTTGCCTGTTGGTATATCAACTGGTGTGTGACTGTGTGCATGAATTGGGCATGTTATGTATAAGTGCTTTGAGTGGTCAATCAGACAAGAGAATGCTACATGAATACAGCCCATTTACAAGCAAAAATGGCTTTAAAATATTTTGCTATTTAAAAAACAACAACAACCCTACAGTAACTACAGTATCAAATTTTGAAACTCAGATCAAATTCATGTGTCAAAATAAACTAACTGTAACCTCTAACCTGTGCAGCAGTTCACATCAAAAGGATCCAAACATATTATCAGTCATAGTCATCCTCATTGTTTCAGAATAATGGTGCACTAACCAAAGCAATACCCTTTCCACCGCTCACCATTTCAGTAACCACGTACTTTCCCATTCAACAAAAATAATAGAATAGAATTAGAAAAGCTTAGAATTGTAAAATATTTGAGTATTTCGTCTGTGGGGAAACGTCAGTGATGGACATGTAAAGCTTACTTCATGTAAAGCTTATTTGTAGTGTTAGTGATTCATGTGAATTTTCTGATAAAACGTTGATGAAGAAGTTGTTGAAGATAAAAATGAATGTTGAACCACTGGACAAACGATGTTGATGTACAAGTCAAATAATATAATGAAAGGTCAATAGGACATAATGTCACAAAAAAAACAATAGAATTGTCAAGCTGTTGATTTTAATAATCAAGTTTTGCTGTTGGAATTAAATGTGGATCAAAAGATTAAGAGACCGCCCTCTACACTGGAAGTACACACCTGTCTGTACATAAATATCTACAAATCAACGGACCGCAAAAGTTTATTTTAGGATAAAAAGATATGTCAGTGTCTCGTTTTGGGTGGAATGAATATACGCGAGATTAGATAAGATCAGCTTTAGCTCCATTATCATGAGCATTACCAAAAATAACCAAACAAGCTAATTAGACGTCCATTTGTAAGATTGGCTACGAGGCTAACAGCTATATGGCCCAGACACCGTCAGCTAACGATGTTTTGGCTAATGTTAGCTATTGATGTTAACACCAGCTAACAAAGAGTCCTGCTCTCCATTACAGGAACCGAAATATATATAACAGCGTTAGCTAATGTTATTCACAACTCAATAAACGTAGCTGCTTTTAGAGCAGCTATCAGCGTGGGACGAGAAATTGGCATGCGTGTCAAGCTCCAGGTATTGACAGTTTATTGTCTGTGTATGTGTGTATGACTGTGTGCTATCAAGAAATGCTGCCACAAATCTCACACACACACACCTGCAAGCCAGGCAGGCAATCAGACCCAGCAGACGAAACAATGGTCGAAATAATAGAGGAGGCTGCGGGTGGTTTCATAGCAGGTTGTCATCTTATCATTCTCACCTATGAGTCGCTTCTCGGCGGTTCATTTGTTGTCCTCCTTATTCTCCCTGGCAGCCATTACCGCTGCGTACGTTCCGTTCGCTCAGTCCAACAGACTGTGTTGTGTCAAACACTGGACGTGAGAACGTGCAGCTGGCGCTGCTGTGCGGCGCGGCTCGAAAAAGGCGACGATTTCCGGTCAAATTTCAAAGTAAACAGCGTGGCCTCCAAACAGACTAACAGAATGTCATATTGTTCCATATTCAAAAGGAAAAGAAAACACGTATCAGTTTTAATTAGCCATTTTGACTTAATAAAAACACAAAAACACATTTAATATCAACTTCCCATAATTAGAAATATTCTACTATTTTTAACTCTACCATATGAAATATCAGATGATAAACTGGTAATAACTGATAATCCATAACTAAAACATGAATAGTTAAACTGATGTCAGTTGAAAATCTCACAGCAAACAGAATGACACATTTTTAAGTATTCTTTTAATTTTACAAACATAACTTAGCCTACTTAAACCATTTAGTTTGTGACATCCTCCAGGACATATACAGTGGGGGAAATAAGTATTGGACCCCTTGCTGATTTTGCAGGTTTGCCCACTTACAAAAAATGCAACAATCTATAACTTTAATCATATGTACATTCTAACAGCGAAAGACAGATTCCCAAAGAAAATTCCAGAAAAATCACATCATATGAATTTATAAAAATTGATAACCATCTGATGAGGAAAAATAAGCATTCTTTGTAAGTGGGCAAACCTGCAAAATCAGCAAGGGGTCAAATACTTATTTCCCCCACTGTAAGCAGACATCCATCCATCCATTCATTTTCTTTACCGCTTATTCCCAACGGAGTCACCTGAGGGCTGGAGCATATCCCTGTATACAGTGGGTGAGAGGCAGGGTGCAGGGTACACACTAGATGGTCCAGCCGTCCATTGCAGGGCCTCTGCAGAACATATTGAAATGAAAAGGATGACGAAGAGGATGACGATTTATCATGGGAAATTAAAGTTTACTCACAAAAAGCAATGAACACACACCGGCAGTCTGTGGAAATCCTTGACCATGACAGAGCCACTGTATGCCAGAGGGTCCCAGAAGCTGTCACAGGCTGCCACGGAGTGCCAGAGTTGCCACTGGTTGTCAGTTATTACCTTATACCCATGTAGTATATGAAAACATACGACAAACTGTGGGGGGGGGGGGGGGGGGGGATCAACCTACATACCAGGGTAACTTTAAAAGAGTACGTTTGGGTCTTTGAAAAAAAACAAAAGTGCTATATAAACAATCTAGAATGAAACTGAGCCACAGGGAATGAAATAACAGAACACAGAAAAGTGTGTACTTCAATTTTTTCTTCTTATATGAATAAATACAGTTAGTTCCATGGATCTGTTTATTAAAGAACGACAATATCATCTGCAAGTCACAACTGAGCAACATGGTCTAATGATACTTCTATTGATACTTCAGTGATGACTAATTGTTTGCAGATGATCAGTGGCCATGCAGTGAGGCTGCAGTCTTCTCTCTTTGGTACCCCATGGCACCTCTGGCACCCTGTGACACTTTCAGGTACCCTGTGGTACCCTCTTTCACCTCATGGTATCTTGTAAAAACCATTTGCACCTCGTGGCCCTTGTGGCACCTTCTAACACGGCTGTAGCAACCTCGTGGCACACAGTGGCTCTTTTGTGCTTTTGGGTTTAAATAGTTCATTGTTTTGTTTTGTGAGTGAAGATTAATTACACATAATAAACCAACTGTGGAATCGTTCCTCTTCATCATCCTTTTCAGCCTGTGGCACCTCTGGTACCCCATGGCACCCACTGGAACTCATGGCAACCTGTGGCACACAATGGCTCCATTGTAGTCAGGGATTTCCACAGAGTACCTGTGTGTATCTACACTGTTTGTCGTAATGTTTTGTGAGTGAACATTCATTCCCCATAATAAACCAACTGTTTATGAAATGGCTCCTCTTCATAATTCTTTTCAGCATGTTACAATTTCTATAGCTTACATAACACTATAAAGAGGCCAGAGGGTGCCATTCACCTTTTGTCTCTGTGGCATGGCTATGGAGAGAGATCCCACTGACTGCTAGAATAGGCCCTGCTGTCAATACAGTTCATGACTTTATTTGAGCGATGGATCAAGTAAACCACTGGCCAACAGAGAAGTGGACTATTTAGCTGCTTTTATAGCTCACAGGTAAAGTACGCAGTGCAGATATGGATTGTTATATTAGTGATTTTGAAGTCATTAACAGAGTTAAGGATATCACTCTTGCCCGTCATGAGATAAACTCCAACACATAGATAGTCTCACTTCATGGACATATGACAATTCTTTTTGGTTGTTTGAAAAGATTGTTGTTATTATATGCTATACCTTATAGTATACTTTAAATAACAATTTTTCAACAAATCTCAGATTTATATCACCATTTATTGATCAAACATACCTGTAGTAAAAAGTGAACACCAGTTTAAAGCATAAATTAATACAGTATAGAGAGCACAATATTTTAATTTTTAATCATTCAATCTAACCACATTCTATTTCAGCTTAACAAGGCAGTTAGAAAATGATAAAACTAGTTCTTGCTGCATTTTAAAATTGTAAACCCACATAGACATTAAAGTGACAGATGTATCCATTCTAGTTTGTAAAAATAAGATATCTTTCTACAAAAATACGTAAAGCTTCAACTGTAACCATCAATTTGATCTTAAACAGAAGATTTCTGATGTTTTGGCAGGAACAATGATAATAAAAATAAGTTTATTTTATTGTACAATGCATATACTGAAATGAGCAGAAGCAAAGTAAAGTCTGGACATCTGTGGATCACAATTATGTTACATCCTCTATAGAAAAAAAATTGCCTCCAAACAGGCTAGCATCTCAAAAACTCTTAAATATTTTAACCGTGAGACCACTGTGTGATACCACTGTTTTGATCAATATAAAATATCACACTGTCCAGAATGTAAGGTCAGTATCAAACAGGATTTATAGTCAATTATTTTTATTCATAGAAAAATAGTCTTAGTATTAACTACTCTGTTTTATTTGTGTAAAAATCGCATCTTGCAATGTTCACCTGGCAATCAGTATATTGGGTTTCGCAAAAAACCAAAACAGTAAAAACTTGATCATCTGTTATCTATGTTTCCTTTCACCACTGGAACCTATATGGAGTCTGTCAAAAGAGTTTGTCCTTGTCACGTCTGGTGTCTCGTCTCGTCTTGATTACCTATTGTGTACACCTGGGGTTCCCCTCCTCATGTGTTTAAATAGTCCTGTTTCCCCTTGTCTGGCCCGAGTGCGTTTTCGTCTTCTTGTCTTCTAGTCCGTCTTGTCCATCGTCACCCCCACGCCAGGTTTGTTTTGCCATAGTCTTTTGTTTTTTGTCATAGTCACAGTTTTGCCACAGTTTTGTCATTCTTTACTTTGTTACTTTGTCACAGTCATAGTTTTGCCACAGTCTTGTTTGCTTTGCTTTGATACTTTGCCCACAGTTTTCCACAGCTTTGATTTGTACTTTGTCTGGACATTCACTCTGTTTTTTTTTGTACAATAAACCTTGTCTCCGCACCTGAGTCCTCCGTCAACACCCACCTCCATGACAGTCCTGTGATTATATTACAGTGCTTTATATATGGACTAGTGTCACTGACAGATCTTTAGCATTAAAACATCACAATTGTAAAATTCAATCTCTTTACAAAGGTCACAAAATACATTTTTAGATTTATTAAATGACTGCATCATTAAAAGACATTTGTCCAAATAGTTGTGACATAGTTTACAGTATGTGCACTGAGAATGCAAAAGATACAGATATGTATAAATTGCAGAATAAGGAAAACACTCTTTCATCATAATGACAATAAACCCAAAAAGTCACATAAAAGACAACACTCACATATGACTGCAACTCACAATCACTCTCAAGTCAGCGCATGCTGTTTTCCTGACATGTTAAGTTAAAAACATTCCCTTTGGATCAATAAAGCTTTACAGACAAATCCAGCAAAACAAACAGCAATAGTCTTGCAAATAAATCAGATAAGAAAGAAGTCACTTAAGAATTAAGAGATTAATTTCACTTCAAATGCAAAAAGAGTGGTGAGGTAGTGTTGTTTGAGAGCAGTTCAGATAAACCCCAGCCTCAAGATGAGGTTTTGGCACTTGGTGTATTTCAATATAGGACTTGAAAATGTTCACCCATTGTATACCAGCAGACAGAAATGCATAGAATAACAGTAAGTACTCGTCAGATAAAGACATGTCTTTTCATCTTACATTTAAACAAACAGTTATTTTGTTCTGATCGCAAATTCCAAAAATTTGATCAAATGTCAGTACTTTATGGATTGCATACTTCTTAACCCCTTCTGTGAGCATCTGTTAAATTATACTCTTTGGTAATAACTGTCAAAAACATTCACTTCAAAATTATGACATAAATAATATCATACAATCATTTAAAAGGGTTCAAGTTAATTTCTGCATTCTAGCCTCTGTAAGAGGGTTTTGACTGACATGCAGACAAATTAAGAGTTAACACTAAAAAACAAAGAAACTGTGTTTGGCTATTTCCTCCTGTGGTTGAAGTGGTAGTAGGAGCTACTACCACCACCACCATCAAGGGCCTCATACCTCCTTTGGCTATTACTCCCTGGAATAAAGATCGTGACAAATTTCTATTGGTAGATGAGGGTAAACTATCAGCTAAATATTTTCTAAATTTTTTGCCTGGCGCTACAGTCCAGTGGTCCAGAGAGAATCTGATATAGTGGACAAACTTACTGGCACATACACATTGTTTTCTTTTTGTCTTTAATTTTGAACTGTGACTGAAAATGTATACTGTTCTGACAAAAATTAATTATATCATAATCAAACTAGTTAAGTTACTAACCAAGCCTGCTAAAGGATACAACTACTGGCCCATGTCAAACTTGCCATTCCTAGAAACAGTCCTGAAAAAGTTGGATACCAACAGCTATCTTCTGTTTTAAAGAGGCACTACACACTTTCCAGTCAACTTTAAGGCTCCACCACAGAACTTAAAAATCTGATCAAGGTGACAAAATATGTCATCCTGAACACAGATGCTGAGAAAGTCTTGGATTTGGTTATGCTTGACCTGAGCACCACTTTCAATACAGCAGACCAGGTGATTTTATTACAAAGGTTATAAGACTGGCTGGCAATATCTGGTATGGCTTTAAACTGGTCCAAGTCCTACAAGGAACTGTGTCTCAGACCACATGGGTCAGACCTGTCCGTTCAGTGTGTCCATGCTTCGATTAGGCCAGCTAATACACAACCATAATGTGTCTTACCACAGTTATTCAGATAACATTCAGATCTACATGTTGCTGACAGCTGGAGAACATGGGTCTCTACATTTATTGTGCCGCTATACTGAACCGATCAGTTTGTAGATGCAGAAAAACTTTCTCCACTTAAAAAGAAAGTGTAATCTGTCACCTTACCACTCTCTCTCTCTATAACCTAAGTATCAAGTTAAAAATCCTGGGATAATACTGGACTCAGCTCTGAACTTTAACAGCCACATTAAATCAATAACATCATCTGCCATTTTCCCATCTAAAAACATTGCCGCAATCAGAGGAATAGTGTGTAAACCAGATTTAGAAAGACCAATCCATGCATTTATCCCTATCAGGTCGTACAGGGACCTAACAGCCCGTGACAAAGGGCCTGGTACTCCATACTCCCGGAGCACCTCCCACAGGATTCCCAGAGGGACACGGTCGAACACCTTCTCCAAGTCAACAAAATACATGTGGACTGGTTGGGGGAACTCCCATGCACCCTCCAGGACCCCACTGACGGTATAGAGCTGGTCCAGCATTCCACGGCCAGGACGAAAACCACACCGTTCCTCCTCAATCCGAGGTTTCACTATCCGACGGACCCTCCTCTCCAGAACCGCCGAATAGACCTTCCCAGGGAGGCTTAAGATTGTGATTCCCCTATAATTGGAACACACCCTGCGGCCCCACTTTTTGAATAGGGGGACCACCACCCCAATCTGCGTAACAGCCGAACTACAGCCGAATCTCATCCACCCCTCGAGCGCTGCCACCGCAGAGCTTTTTGACCACCTAGGTGACTTCAGCCCCAGAGATTGGAGAGCCTGACACCAGATCCCCAGCCCATGCTCCTCCAATAGAAGACCACCTCCAATGGGATTGAGAAGGTCTTCGAAGTACTCCGCCCACCGACCCACAACGTCACGAGTTGAGGTCAACAACACTGCTTCCCCCCTGAGACATCAGATGGTGGACCAAAATCGCCTCGAAGCCGAACGGAAGTCTTTTTCCATGGCCTCCCCGAACTCCGCCCATGCCCAAGTTTTTGCTTTGGCAACCACCAGAGAGTCCCGCTTGGACTGCTTCAAGGCCAGGTAGTACTGCTTCAACGGCTCACCAGGTTATATCCATTGGAACCACCTGAAGCTACTTTCCACCCTCCATGGCCTCTCCACCAACAACTTCACTCCTACGGACCTTGACACCATCACCAAGGCTGCCTTTCCAGACCAGGAAAGGAATATTGATGAGAAGGCGGTTGGCCAATTCAGAAGTTCTTAACATTGTTGATCATGTTCACTGGCTTCTCCAGTGCCTTCTCCAGTGCCATTGCCTTTAACACCATTCAGCCTCCTATACTAAGAGACAAGCTTCTAGGTATCGGGGTGGCACCCCCACTGACGCCATAGATTACAGACAATCTGACTGCCATACCACAGTATGTCAGGATGGGCAGGTGTGTTTCTGGAGTGCTCAAATGCAGTAGTCAGGCTCCAATGGGTTCTGTTGTAGCTCCTTTAATTTTCATCCTGTAAACATAAATACATAGATATATTCAGATAAAGCTTGGAATCCTGCCACATGAAGAAATATTCTGAATATACAGCTATTGTAGCATGTGAGCATGGTGGACAGGAGGATGAGTACTTTACCTTGTGGAGGCCCTCAATGACTGGACCAAAAAAGAAATTGCCCTTCTCATGAGCCCTAAAAAGACCAAAGAGCTGGTGGTGTACAATAGGAGACAAACTAGTTAAAGGCAAGTTCTTTACCCTAATATAAAATTTATGTAAATATCTCAATTTAAGATACTTGGCTGTTTGAATTCCCCCCCACTCTGGTATGAGGGTATTTTTTTATTTTTGTTTTTAGCAGCAGTCATATGCATGTTTTGATGCATTGACATTAGATTGTATCTTTCTACAAAGAGAGGAAACTATGTGGAAATGAAAGATTCTATGAAAGTTGTTTTGGAAAGAACATGTAAATATTACAATGTCATGCATTATATACATTTCTTTGCTGTTTTTTTATGTGTTACACAGATTTGGCCCTCATTTTACATCAGAATACAGCTGCCAGTTTTAGAGGATGGGTAAACACCAACCCACAGTGTCTGATTGAGTTAATTTTTAGCACAATGGATAGCTCAACTTGAAAGTAAATGTTTCAATCAGAGACATGCCTTAAGGCTGTGTCTTTAGCGTGTAAATGGTTGATTATATAGAGAAATTGATGGTTTATTTATCTTATTTATTCATTCATTCATTTATTGTTGCAGCTGTTTGATTAACTTGTAAATCGAATGTATCACCATTAAAGGAAATTGATTTCGAACTTAAGTACTTAAACTTTAGTTGACTTTTTTTCAAATCTAGTCTGAAAGCACTGGTCTACATTCGCAGGCATCTAGATAACCCATACACTATAACTCCCACTAGATGTCACCTTAATCATTGCTAGTAAAACCACCCAAAACGTCATTAGTGCCAGAAGGATGTATGTAAAGTGCATTTAAAATTTTACACCACAAAATAATACTATCTTCTGCAGATGAACAATATCTGAAAGTGACGTCCTTAAGAAAGCAAAACAATGTGAAGAATGTTACAGAAAGGAACTCACATTTCATCCTATATGAGAGATTTTCATATAAGCTCCACCTCCTGCTTATTTCAGGCACCAATCGACCACCATAGCCTGAATCTTTTTCCGGTTGGACTTAGTCCTCCCTCTTGCTAGCATCACATAAATAGATGTAATAGTCTTTTCTCTGATTTGGCAGTTTATTTGTTTTTGTTTTTTGCTCTTGTTCCACGCATCTATTCGGGATACGGATGCGGTTTCCTGTTCCGAGCAGCAGCTTCCGCAGCTCGATGGGGAAGGGGGAGGCAGCGTTTGGACGGAATCAAAAGGTAACCCGATTCGGTTGGTTTGAGCTGGACAGCAGCTTCTCTGTCGAGACTCGGGGGGAGTTACAGCCAGGTGAAATTAGATATCACTTTACTTTTGAAGGGCCAAAGAGCCTGAGTCAAAGAAGCGCAAAATGCGCCCATCATGGTCTTGATTATGGATTGTTTTTGGGTTTCACAGGCTCCATTATGCAACAGTACAGCTGCTGAACGGTCGTTTGAACGGATGTCTGTCCATGCTAAAAGACGATGACTGGTAGCTGGTATTAACAAGAGCTAGAGCTCCCCCCCCCCCCCCCCCCCCCCTCTTCCGCCGTCAGCACCACGGACAGCGACTATGAGCCGGTTGCGCAGGAGGGCTCTGGTTGCGCTCTTCCTCTTCACTCTCTTCATTTTCGGGACCATGATGGGGCTCAGGACGCTGAAACCCAGCGACGGCTTCTCGGACCTGGCGCCCGGAATGGACTCGATCGGGGAGAGATCCGAGAAGAGGCGAGTCGATGGGAAAAAAGACGTGGCGGTGTCGCCGGGCCAGTTTCACACCGGCGGTAGCGACACCAAGGTGGTTTTCACCAGGTCCGACCGAGAGTACAGTATATTTTATGATGTGCACATCTTCTATTACCTGTGGTACGGCTCTCCGAGCATGGATAACAAGTATATCCACTGGGATCACGTGCTGGTCCCGCACTGGGACCCAAAGATCGCAGCCAGTCATGCCCAAGGGAGGCACTCTCCTCCAGAGGACATTGCCTCGAGTTTCTACCCGGAACTGGGACCCTACAGCTCCAGGGACCCGAAGGTGCTGGAGATGCACATGGCCCAGATAGAAGAAGCTGCAACAGGTAGTAAACACCATCTCTGCATATCTCTGCTACTCTGCTGTTCCGTTTTTTAATTAATTAGTTTTCTAGCTTTGCTTAATCCTATTTAGAGTGACAGGAAGGCTGGATATATCCCTGCTGGTATGGGTTGGTAGCTGGGTTACACCCTGTACAGTTCACCAGCCCACCATTGGGTCACAAAACCAGTCACACCCACACTCACCAGGGTCCATTTAGAGATACGTAATAATGTGCTTTTTTCTCCCAGAGCTCTTTTTTCAGGTGAGAATTTGTTTCCTCATAGTCTGTATCTTAGGGCCGGTGTGAAACTACCTAGCAAATGCTGGTCTGTATGAAAACGTAGGTCTGATTTGCTTACCAGTAAACCCAGGTGTGATCCACTTACAGTGGGAAATGCAAATTGGGTGTTCAGTGAACCACAGAGAGGATGTGATGTAACCTCAATCATCTGCCAGTCTATGATGTCTTTTTTGGTAATGCTGCATTTTTCTCATCTTAAGAGCAACATACTTGGTAGATTATTTTGAAAAAGTAAAAAGGTTTGAAAACCCAAAGTAAAAAAAGACACTCAAAGGTTTGGAGTTGCTCCATTAGTCATTTGTGTATCAGGTATTTATGTATCAGATCCTGGACATTTTTTTTTCATCATGCATTTTTTCTTCTTTGTCATTGGTCATATAGAGGACAGTAGCAATACCATCCCAGAGCAGCTGTTGCAACTGTTTTATGTTGTCCAAGCATTTCATACTGTATTTTCAAAAGTAGTAAGAAAGGAACCCAAACCATCCATCCATTTTCTGAACTGCTAATTCCCAAATGGGGTCACGAGGGGGCTTGAGCCTATCCTAGTAGTCAATGGGCAAGAGGTAGGGTACACCCTGGACGGTTCGCCATCCAATCACAGGGCCAACAACATACAATCACGATCACTCCTAAGGGTAATTTTGGAATGTCCAATCAACCTAGCATGCAGCTTTTTGGACGGTGGAAGGAAGCTGGAGAGAACCCACCTGGTTCCCCCAGGGACCTTAACCCAGAACCATCCTGCTGTGAGGTGATGGTTCCCAGAACCCAAACCAAGTGTGAAATTATTTTGCAATCCCTGTCCAATTTGATGAAGTTCATCAGCCTATCCTGGTGTGAAAGTGCACTTACATGGATGATTTTGAACAGTGGGAAAAAGTCAGAGTACAAAGACAAAACCAACATAGTTGGAATTTAAACCAGAAAGCCTTTTGCTGTGTCAACAATGTTAACAACCACCCTCACTTTGAAACCTCAATTTCTCACAATATTTGAACATCAGTAAAGTTTAATGCTGCTTAATAGATGCTGCCTTAAATAGCTAGATTTATGTACCGAAGTCTCCATTTATCAATTTAAAACAAAAGGATCACTATATTTTTATGTGATAATAGTAACTGATTGTAAATACCCTGATTTCAGTTAGCTGATTTTAAACCAAGGGAATATAAAGCTTTTAACCCTGAATTATTTTGCATCGCCATCCGCAGATTGCAACAGGCACAAAGCTATCGCATCTCAGTGCACATTGTTAAAAATGTACAACAACGGACAAATTCAGCATACAAAAATAATTAACAGTTTAAGAAAAGGAGCTTTGATCTCTGAAAAAATATATAATGGGGAAAAGGATCTCAACGAGACAATGCAAATTAAGTCTCATTGTCTTTGTGTCATCATGCAAACAAATAAGCAAAGATTTGTTGACCAAGATCTGTCAAATATGTCTTGATATGTCTCCCCTCAGCTTGTTTTTAAGTGGGCTTTAAGTTAAGATGTTACTTTACAACTAAAACAATAAACAATTCAGCTTGTTCATATTATATCGTCTTGGTTTTCTTAATTTTTCCAATTCAGTTGTACTTGACAGATATCACATGTCAACAACTGACATGAGTGTAATTTGATTATGTCAATAAAGAGGCCTCAGCTTTTATAGTCACTGCGTTCTTTTAAATCTGACATACATGCCAGTCTCACTAGTCTGTTTCCAGATTAGGATAACAGGAATAATTTCAACCTGGATCCCAGTTATATAAACTAATTGTGATCACGTGATTAAAAGATTACTATGACAGTCTTCGTACCTAGTTGAACATGGAAGAACATGAACAGCTTTACTTTAAAAAAAAAAAAAACAATATATTGATTCTGTCTGAAGTTAGTGTCTGTCGTTACTTAGTTTATCTTGTTTGTACCTGATCTTATATTACTTCTGGGTCAAAAGCCACTTCAAGAGTACCAAGAAAAATGGAAAGCCCACTTTTATAAATGTCCTGTAGGGTTATTTATTTATTGATTTAAAATGTTTGCTTTAAAATCTAATTTTGATTAGCAGAACAATAATTTTTTTAATGTAATGTAAATTTATTGACTGAGTCCACCTACATTATAACTTGGAGTTGAAATCCTAATTTCTGTTCCACTTTTCTGGCACTTGTGTTGTCAATATGTTGGGAAAAGAGAGCCTTCCAGATGCTTACGGTCAGAAACATGTAATGATTTCTAGGTTACATGAGTTTTAACTTGACAGATTAATCTGGCCATTGCACAGTAAATCACCTAAGAGCTGTAAGAGATGTTTAAATGATGGACTTGGCATGGAATTTGTTTGCAAAATCTCTACGGATTATTATAGCTTGCAATGCTAAATAACACTGATCAGTTTGATGCTGGATATTTGACCCTATCAACTTCCCAAGGAATATGACCCAAACTTTCTTAAGTTTGTTGATGCAGTAGAACAAATTGTTGCTATATAACATTAATGTTTATATCCATTATTAGTTACTAGTTTCTTTCTTTTTTTAATGACAATTTCTAAATGTCACCAAATGTTGTAATTAATTTGTTCTGAGGAGATGAAAATGGAAAAAATTTGGCAATCCAAATTCTGAAAGTTCATGTCTTCCTGTCTCCCTGGGTTTTTGTAGGGGTGCTGGTGTTGTCATGGTATCCTCCTGGGGTGGCGGATGATCATGGGGAGCCCACTGAGGACCTTGTTCCTTATGTCATGGACGCTGCCCAAAGGCACAGCATCAAGGTAACTGGTGAGACAACCGGTATGTTTTTCCCTTTCTGATGATCTACTGAATTAATTAACTTTTGACAATATTGCCCTGAATCTTGTAGGATTACATCGGTGCTTATGCTGTGTATGAAAATACCTTTTTTCATTATTTTTGTCTTAACTGACTTACATGCTTGACATATAATTTGAATTCAAAGTGTGTGGTGCTTGTTCCCCTTTGTAAATATAATTGTTAAAAGGGAAAATCTTTCACTGAAAGAAAAAATATGCAGATCGGCCTCACCCCAGAATGTGTAATATCAATATTTGTCCACAGCTTTTAGATCCTGTGGTTTTATTTTGCCTTGTGTCTTGTTAAGGGCAGTGTTAATTAGCTCAGTTTACCCAAAATGCATCTTGTCCTGCAGTTGCAGAGCATTCTGTTTCCCTGATGTCACTGACAGTCAGGAAATTGAAACTCGGTAGCAGGTTTGAGTTAAACTCTCAGTTGATATTAAAATATCTGTGTTTCAGAGGCCTGCCTTGCTGAACTGCTATTTTTTGGGGATATTTATCCTAGATTTTCCTCTTCACTGTACAACTAGATCTGAGAAAGTCATACCTACTTCAGCACCCTAGGGGATTTTAATAACATAAGCAATATGATTCTGAAGGTGTGTGTTACAGCGGCCATTTAATAATCTGAGCCCAGACTCAGCGTTAACAATTAAAAGAGTTTTCCTTTACTTTCATGCTCCTCATGTGGAAGTCTTGACCTGACAATTGAGACTCTCTGTGTGTCTTAGTCAGACTTATACAACAGAGTGCGTCTCACAGCTGACCTAAAGGCTAATGTTCCAGTATTTAGTGCACTAGACCTGCTGCTGACAAAATACAAGCTGAAGTCTGTGTGTGTGTGTGCGTGCGTGCAAGCGTACGTGTGCTTGCGTGCGTGTGTGTGTGAGTCTCAAATGCCATGAATACGAAGGTATTTGGGACCTTTACTTTCAGATAAGACAGATCATTCTACCAACAGTAAGAAATGAAGCCTACACAAAAATATTTGTTTGTACTGTTTTTTTACTGACAACCCTTTCACTATTTTATGTTACGTTTATTGAACCAAATGTAACACCACAATTTTCATTCCCACTCCGACTCTCAAGTAAAGCTAATTCAAATTGTTATACTGACTCTGCACAGATAAATGCATGGATATTATGCTTGTTTTTGGCTGCTCAGCATGTCTATGCTTCACAATTAGTCACTTGTAGATTATCTTTACTTGTAATGTAAATCACCACTTTATTAAGTAAATATATAAGAAATATAGGTGGACATCAGTGTGCAGATAATTCAGACCACATTGCAATGTTTCTTATTGCATCTGGTTACACATTTGTCTGCTTAGGACATAAAAGAAGAAATGTTGCCCCAAACAGAATGTAAGATGCAAATAATTTTGCGTCTGTCATAATCGAGGAGTATCCAATTATTGGTAAGGGCAATAAAAGGGGCTTGTTTGTTTCTACAACATTTATATATCTGAGGTTTGGAGAATCACTAAGCAAGTCAGTCAGTGTTATACCACACGAGGGGATCTGCGTAAATAAAGCACATTTAATATCAGTTTATTCAAACAAACAAGAACAGATTGAACAGCATCTTTCCTCACTGGCCTTTCATAATTTCAAACCAGTTGAGACTGCTGAAAAACACAAACACAGGAACCAAACACTACTGCGTTGCTATGGAAACTGTTTATGAAGACCTTGCAAACTCTTTCGAAAAATGGGCGTTTAGTGTTCGATGTTTGTGACTCAACAGCTCCATCAGTGCTTTACTGTTTGCCATTGAACTGCAGCAAACCCTTTTGGCACTGTGTGCAGAGGCAAACAAGTCCAACGTAGTTATTTCAAGATGACAGAGGGCATCCACCACTCTGCTTTCGGTTCCTATCAAACAATTGTAACACACTGTTTTCTCTTAAATTGTGTTTACATGGTTAGTTTGTGCAAGTATGCTTAAAAGTTTGCATTGTTACTCAGAAGCAGCTAAAAAGGATTTTAGAGACAGCCAGGTCAGTGGAGTACATATAACACCGCAAGGTTATTTAAATGCAGTAAAATGACAATAAACAAAAGTGAGCAACCTCTCTTCATCCTGGGCTAAAGCTTTCCCTTGTAATGGTAGTTTGACATAACAGTACATGACAATATACATTCTCAACGCTGTTGATTTGGCCACAAACACTTGCAAAAAAGGAAAGAAGGGTGGCTGAAGGCCTTATTTGGCTGATTTGTGTTAGATTTAATTAAATTCAAATGTATTTATATAGCGCCAAATTACAACAAAAGTTATCTCACAGCGCTTTCTAAAAAGAGCAGGTCAGACCGTACTCTGAAGTTATTTACAGAAGCCCAATAATTCTAACCAAAAGCAAGCACTAGGCGACACAGGCAAGGAAAAACTTCCTTTTAAGAGGCAGAAACGTAGAGCAGAACCATGGCTCAGGGTGGCCTCATCTGCCTCGACCGGTTTGGGGTGAGAGAGAGAGAGAGAGAGAGAAGGCAAGGGGCGGGGGGGGGGGGGGCGGGAGGGGGCGGGGGGGGGGGGGGGGGGGGGGGGGGGGGGGGGGGGGGGGGGGGGGGGGGGGGGGGGGGGGGACAGAGAGCAGAGGGAGCAGGGGGTGACACAGAGAGGTACAGCCAAGTAAAGGTAATGTTGCTATAGAATGAATGAACATTTATACATATATTGATAGTAATGTTATTGATAATGATAACAGTAATAATAGCAATAGGACTAGGAACAGTATATGTAATTGTAGCAGAGGGTGTCGAATAGGGACGCGGATGCATCTGATGCAATGCCATCAACAGCCTTTTTCACTTTTCTTCTGCACTTATGTCAAGTGGTAACTACTGTAACCAAGTGGTTATGGTTAGGAGTTCGGGTTTAGAGATTTGCACATATTAGTATTTACATGGTGCATTTGCCATACAAAGACTGTGCACTAATATCACTTGCTTAAGTAAACTGTGAATCTCTTATAATGCTGATTAGTTTAAATCAAAATTAGTCATACCTAAAATATTCAGTGTAAACACATGAATATGTAAGAATACAAAATGAACACTCAGACGATACTGCAATCCAGAAATGTTCACAGACTGCAGTCATACTAGATATAAAATAAAAAAAATGTATACAAATAAAAATTATATGAAGTATAACACTTTATTTTCCAGCATTTCGCATATTAACGTGGTGCTTTATATGAACATTATTATTTGCATGTCTCTGTACAGGTAGCTTTTCACATACAGCCATACAAGGGACGGACGGATCAGAGCATGCATGATAACATCAAATACATTATTGACAAGTAAGTTGATTTGCTGAATGTTCGCTTACATTATTCTTCTATTTGTTTCCTTTCATTGCCTGAACGGTTTGTGCTCTGCTGTCATTAGATGCTGACATAACAGGGCAAAAGATCTAGTGAAACATGAAGCCTGAAAAAGGAAGATCAGTAACAGCTAGTTAAATATAGATGTATCCCCAGTGATCCTATTGTAATGGATCTGAATGAGTTTTTCAGTCTGTGCTTTGAGCTCAAGATTTAGCAGTACCTGTTATATTTAAAACTGAGCAATTGTGTATGCCGACAGGTTTTGTGTCTGATAAGATGATGTTTCTTTTCTATTATATCATATAGAAACAGAAGCCCTTGATTTTAGTTGTAATAAAAGACAAGAATAAAAAAGTATCAGTAGTTCTCAGATGCTACATTGTTTAAAAGTTGCAAGAAGAAATACCATGAAAGTTCAGACTTCAGTAGTGTTATTATCTGGATTGTACACTGCTTTGCTTTGACAAGCTGCTTCGTAGCGTTAGATGACGAGTAGATTGTCAGAAAAAGAAACTACTAGTATGGTTCAATTCGAGCAAGCATGAACATTAATAAAGGAATTTGTCCCTTGCACAATGTGTAAAACAAATGTAAGCGCAGGTCACTGGCCTGTTTTTGTCATTAGAACTCAGCAAAAGCAACTACCTGCAGTTAACTGCAGTTTTGTAAACATTTCTTAGTGTTATTGCTTAATAATAATGCAGCCCTTCTACGCTGTAAATTAATATTTCAAATTTTATTTTATTGAACAATTTTTTGCAAAAGCAATAAATAAAGCAAATGATTTTGCCAGACATTAAGGTAACCAGATCTATCCCCTATTATTAAAGGTAAATTGAACAACAAGAAACACAATTTAAAAAATATGTATCATACTTGTCCTATGATACACATTTCCACTGTGTGATGGTCCATCCCAGGGGCCTCCAAGTCCAGCTCTGGAAAAAGTCAACATGAGATTTCTGTCTGCATTAAAAAACAAATAAAATGTTGTGGTAATTTGTGAACATGGTTTTATTTTGTAATGCTAAACAAATGTTTCCCAAAAAAATCCCCTTCTCTTGCCCAGATTACAGGCTTCCATCTAACTCCCTTTTTATTTAAGCACTGAAATTCCTTCAAGTGCTTTAAATAGGTCGATTATATTCTGTCAAGAGGACATATGGAAATCAAAATTTGTTTGGAATAAAATGGGTCACAGTAAATGTAGGAATAACTGCCTTTATTTTAGTTTTAATGTACTTTTCCGGACTACTATCTTTTTTTAAATTCACATCTCAGATGTGTTTTTATTTATAAAGCTCCCTGTTACATTTTTGTTGTTGAAGTAACTGCAGTGGCCATCAAAAGAATAATCTCCACATAGTTATTTCAAACTGCATTTCATGAATAACGTACTGACGTCATATGTGTAGAAATCTGATGTAACTGATTTTGCTCTTGATTTTTGCTCCTTAGATATGGAAAACATGGAGCCTTCTACAGATTTAGGACAAGCACAGGGCGAGTTCTACCTCTCTTTTATGTCTATGACTCCTATCTGACGACTCCTGAATCCTGGGCAGAGCTTCTTACAGCTAGGGGCTCCAGAAGCATCCGAGGCACACCATACGACGGGGTTTTTGTCGCCCTTATTGTTGAGGAGCGCCACAAACATGACATCCTAGCTAGCGGCTTTGATGGCATGTATACCTACTTTGCTTCAAATGGTTTTTCCTTTGGCTCATCCCACCAGAACTGGAAAGCCATCAAGTCTTTCTGTGATGCAAACAATCTACTGTTCATTCCCAGTGTTGGTCCAGGGTATGTAGACACTGCTGTGCGACCGTGGAACAACCATAACACCAGAAACCGTGTCAATGGACGTTATTATGAGACCTCCCTGCAGGCAGCTCTGACTGTCAGACCCGAAATTGTCACCATAACGTCCTTCAACCAATGGCATGAAGGCACGCAGATAGAACGGGCTGTACCCAGGAAAACAGTGACACGTCTGTATCTAGACTATCATCCCAACCAGCCGAACCACTACTTGGAGCTTACACGTCAGTGGGCTGAGAATTTCAACAAGGAGAAGGACAAATGGTTGATGTGATCATGGCTTCAGCTGCCGGATAGTTTGTTCTAAGTGTCACACTATACATTATACTAATTTACACAGTACTAAAAGCCAGCCCCTTCTGTTGAAAGACAGCGCCTTTGATTTCATTGTGTTTCCTCCAACACTGAGCACTCCCAGTGCGACTTTGTTTCAATTTGTATTGTGTCCCAGATGTTTTGACTCACTAATGTTTTTATGTACAAATTGATTATGTCAATCATCAGAATAAATGGCACAGTCATCATGATGAGAAACTGATCATTTCCTTTACTAATATCAGAAAGTGTGATTATGAAGGATTGTTTTTTGTTTTGCTGTTGTTTAGAATTTACACATGATCAAAACTGTCCATCTCTGTATTTTCCTTATTAACAATAAAATGTTCATCTGTTTACCATTTAGCATTGAACGATCAGTATTTATGATTAAATAAAAGTGTCAAATGTGACTCTAAACTTAATAAGAGTGCCAAGTCATACTGAAGATGAAGCCCAATTTATTGCCCAAACTCCAAACTGTCTCCAAACTCTACAGCTGAGCTAATTTTGGACCATTGACAGAAGACAATCAATACTGTTAGAATTCAATTCCATCCATTTTCGTAACAGTCCTAAGGGCAATTTGGAATGTCAAATCAACCTAACATACAGGTTTTTGGACTATGGGAGGAAGCCGGAGAGAACCCACACGGACATCATGCAAATATTTAATTTGTTAAAATTAAATAGTCCAAAAATATTAATGTTCTCATCTTAAAAAGTGGTACGGTACATTTGTGATAGTTTGCTTGACTTATTTATGCTGTTACCAAGTTGCAAACAAACATGGAAAGCTATACGGTACCTTAAAAAGTTGTTGTAGTAGCTTGCTGGTTTCAATTACATCAAAGTCATCTGCTATGTTGGATTTCCTATGAGGATGACTCCAGGAAGTCTAAAATCTCAGCAGTAATACTTACTCTCCGCCAAATCTCAGCAGTAATACTTACTCTCCGCCAAACAGAATCTGTGTGGAATTTCCATGTTTCCCCTGTGTCTATGTGGGTTCCTTCCGAGTACTCCTCCCACCATCCAAAAACATGTTAGCCTAATTGGAGACTCTAATTGCACTTAGGGGTGAATGTGAGTGTGTGTGGTTGTTCATCTATGTGATGGCACTTTGATGGACTGGCAACCACTCTAGGCTATACCCTGCCTCTCACTCAGTGTCAGCTGGCATAGGCTCATTACCCTTTTAGAAATTAACGGTAACAAAAATGGATGGATGGATGGCAAAGAGCAGCTATAACATTGAAACCAACCATCTAATAATGTTAAAGATTTCCTCATTCTATCAAAACTGCACTTGCCCATTGAAACAGTAGAACTCTGGTGGTATCCTTTGCTGTTTGACATCAGTAAAAGTTTTGTGAGCATGTAGCTTGTTCTGTTGAATCCTGTGGATTCTCAATAAATTTGGAGAAAGGAAGTTTTGAGCTTTAGCACTGGTCCTGTCCCTCTGGCCCTGAAGGGATGGATATGGTCTACAGACTGAACTGAGATTATTCCAAATTACCTGTCTGTGTTTTTTTAATGTTTTTAAACTACTGACATTTGTGAATGTCTGTCTGGAGAGTAACCTGCAGGTTTATTGACTGAAGGTTTATTCTATGCAACAAAAAAAGTAAGGGAAGGAGTTAAGGATTATGAGAGAATAGATTTGAGATTTGGAAAAAGTTTCAATGGATGACCACATTCAGTCCTTGTGTATATACGAAATTACTGGAGTAAAAACCCCTCTCAGGGGAATCTAATGCAATGCTTTTATGGGTCAGGCTGTATAAGCCGGTGCACGTAAAAAAAAAAAAATTAAAAAAAAAAAAAAAAAAACATGTTTTCAGGCTATAGGCGACCCACTCATAAATGCCAAGCCTTGGAGCAACACTCATTACTCATCTGAAGTTTCCGATTTGAAAGGCAGCAACAACTGAATTTTCCCTAACAAAACACCTAGAAACAGAGTTCAGAACAAAGGGCCATGAAATCCTATCATGATTTTTTTTATTAAATAGCACGCTGAGTTAATCTAGATTATTTGTGTGTTTCAAATTTTCCATTTCATCTACCTTTGTTTTTTCAAAATCATCATGAGCCAGGTTTCAAGTGAAATCAGAAAATAACAAACAATAGCCCAAAAAGATATTTCATTAGTCTGAGATTGTTACGGTTCTGGAGAAGACTGGACCCAAAAGCAAATGAAGACTACAGGATAAGGGAAACAAATGGAGTTATTGAGGTTAAGGGAGAATAGGATTGTCAAGAAGACTAAAATGCATTCAGGATCCAGGTCAGTGGGAAGAGAGTCGTGCCCAGGGGGCCTGTGTCAGAACTGGTGGGGAGGGGCTCAAAGGTGGGCCACTAGCTAGATCCAGGCAAAGGCTGTGCGGGATAATCCATGATTTAGAGGCAATAATTTGGCATTGGAGTCCAGGATGGTGCAGGCACATAACAGAATTCCATGCCCACCTGCCTAGCCAGTCCTGTATGCACCAGCTGAACTGTGTTTTGAAACCACAAGCACCGCTTGGTCATGGACTGCAAAAAATAGAGAGCTCACCATTCCATTTTCCTATTATCGACTATGAATCATAAATACCAGACCAGATTTACACGCAACTATTCTTTCATTTCACTGGGATAGGCTCCAGTCCCCCCGTGAATAAGTGGTGACGATAATGGATGGACATTTAATTTGCTAACCAGCATGCTGGTGACAAACAGACCTGAACTATTTTGGATTTAAAAGAAAAGCAAAAGCACGATTTTGCTCAATGGTGTGAGGAAAGCATGGTAGTCCCTTTTAAAAAAGAAAGGTCATTAGTCATTTTAATGAGTGTTAATGTTGGGAATGAGGAAAAGCACGACGTCAGTGAGGATGAAGCAAACCTATCTAACATGTATTTGTCCATTTTATGGAAAACAAATATTATAGATACCCTGTTGTTTTTGTTATATGTATTTGTTTTGTTACTTAGAAATACAACACAGAGAGACACAATCTTGTTGAAATATTTACACATGCATCTTGTAAATTTGATATTTGCTGTTATCTCACACAATATAGATAGTCGTAATTGTGCTACTGTTTGTAAAAGGCCTCCTATGCGATATCGGAAACACAAAACTTGCAAAGTGCAACAGTTTTGTGCAGACTGCAACTATGCAAGAGCAGATAAACTTTAAATTAAGCCTTGAGTTGTTTTGACTACTAAAGCAGTACCAAAGCTTTCTAAAGTCATTCAATGTTCTTGGTACAGTGTATTTGAACTACTTCTGTTTTTCGATTTTTGTCGTAACTACAAATATTTTGTTTCAACAAAATCAAAATGCCATTTATATTTAGAAAATTGAGAAATGATAAAACATTCTTAAAGGATATGCCTCTCATTTCAGACATTTGAGACCACAAATGGATGGATAGGAAAAGCTATGTTAATGTAATGAGCAGTTTTATGGAGGTATGAAATGCACATTTCTACTTGAAACTGTTTATTTACATATTTAAGAATAAGCTAAAATTACTTTATTGTCATTGTATGTTGCAAAAAGTGAAATTCGGGTTCTCTATCTGAAACCAATAATGAAAGAGAATACGAAAGTACGAAATACGAAAAAATAAGAATGGCCCATTTCCATCATTCACACACCAAAATGCACTGCATACGATATAGATAGATAGATAGATAGATAGACTTCCTTTATTGTCATTGTCAAATACACAAGGTGAATTAGACAACGAAATGTCAATTTCTTGGCTACCAGAGTAAAATTTTTAGCAACGAAATATCAATAAATATGTGTGTGTGTGTATGGGGGGGGGGGTTATGTGGCGTTAAGTAGTCTGATGGCAAGGGGGAAGAAACTATTTAGTAGTCTGGTCGTTCTGCAGAAGATGCTGCGGAACCTTCTGCCGGACGCCAGGGGGGAAAACAGTCCATGGTTGGGGTGGGTGGGGTCGGAGAGTATCTGGCGAGCCCGGGAAAGGCAGCGCCTGTCCGTGATGTTCTGGATGCAGGGGAACGTCGCCCCCGTGATTTTCTCCCCTGTCCTCACCACCCTCTGAAGAGACGTCCAGTCAGAGGCCTTGCAGCTCCCAGACCAGATGGAGATGTAGCTGGTCAGCAGGCTCTCGATGGTCCCTCTGTAGAAGGTCTGAAGGATGGGGGGCGGGAGGGATGCTCTCTTCATCCGACGCAAGAAGTGCATGCGCTGTTGGCCCTTCTTCACCAGTGAGGAGATGTGGACTGACCAGCTGAGGTTGTCAGTGATGTGCACTCCCAGAAACTTGGTGCTGCTTACGACCTCCACAGCTGAGTTGTTGATGAGGAGGGGTGTGTGGGTGGGTCTGGATTTCCTGAAGTCGACGATAATCTCCTTGGTCTTTTTGACGTTCAGGATCAGGTTGTTCACTCTGCACCAGTCCACCAGATGCCGCACCTCCTCCCTGTAGGCCGCCTCATTGTTGTCCCGGATGAGGCCCACTACTGTGGTGTCGTCCGCGTACTTCAGGATGTGGTTGGAGCTGAGGCGTGGACGGCAGTCGTGGGTCATCAGGGTGAACAGCAGGGGGCTTAGGACACAGCCCTGGGGAGTGCCAGTGTTCAGGGTGATGACGTTGGAGGTGTTGTTCCCCACTCTGACAGCTTGGGTTCTGTCAGTGAGGAAGTCCAGCAGCCAGTTGCATAGGGGGGTGTTTGGGGCCCCAGTTTGCCTACCAGGTCCTGGGGGATGATCATGTTGAATACTGAGCTGAAATCCAGGAACAACATCCGTACGTGGGTGTTCTTCTCCTCCAGGTGCTCCAGGCTCAGGTGGAGAGCAGTGGAGACTGCATCCTCCGCACTGCGCTTGGGCTGGTACGCAAACTGGAACGGGTCGTGTGATGGGGGGAGCGTTGAGATAATGTGGTCCTTAACAAGTCTTTCGAAGCACTTCATGATGGAAGATGTGAGTGCGACGGGGCGGAAATCGTTAAGGCACGTGATGGTGGTTGTCTTTGGGACCGGAACGACAGTGGCAGACTTGAAGCACCGTGGGACGACGGCCTGGTTCAGGGACGTGTTGAAGATGTCCGTGAGCACGTGGGTCAGCTGGTCCGAGCATTCTTTAATCAGCCGACCTGGAATGTTGTCGGGACCTGCAGCTTTCCGCGCGTTGACCTTCCTCAGAACTTTCCGCACTGCTGATGTTTCTAGTCTGAGCGCCTGTTCGTCGGGGTGTGGTGTCGCTTTCCTCGCAGGGTTGGAGTTCAGCTCCTCAAATCTTCCAAAGAAGTTGTTGAGCTCGTTGAGGAAGCCGGTGTCGTTCTGGCAGGATGAGGGAGGGGGTTTGTAGTCCGTGACAGACTGGATGCCCTGCCACAGTTTCCTCGTGTCGTTGGAGTCTTGGAAGAGACCTTGGATTTTCCGGCTATGGGCTCGCTTGGCATCTCTGATGGCGTGCTTCAGGTTAGCCCTTGTAGACCTGAGAGCCACAGCATCACCAGATTTGAACGCAGCATTTCGTTCTCTAAGCTTCGCTCGAACCTCCTTGGTCATCCAAGGTTTCTGGTTTGCCCGAGTGACAATTGTTTTTGTTGCTGTCTCGTTTTCCATGCACCAACTGATGTAGTCGGACACCGACGCAGCGTACTCCTCCACGTTGGTGCGTTGGTTGTCTGTTGCAGCCTCCTTGAAGATGCTCCATTCAGTGCACTCAAAACAGTCCTGTAGTGCAGACATCGCTCCCTCAGGCCATACCCGGACCTTCTTCACTGCAGGTTTTTCTCTGATGAGCCGGGGCTGGTATGCAGGAATTAGCATGACAGAGAGATGGTCTGAGGAGCCCAGGTGTGGGTGGGGGGCTGCTCTGTATGCCTTCTTTATGTTGGTGTAAACAAGGTCCAGCATGTTCTCCCCTCTTGTAGCAAAGTCCACGTGTTGGTAAAAGTTTGGAAGTACAGTCTTCATGTTGGCCTGGTTGAAGTCGCCAGCAACAATAAAAACACCATCCGGCTGTGTGGCTTGCATGTCTGTGATGTTATGGTAGAGAACACTGAGGGCTTGCTTCGTGTTGGCGCTGGGTGGGATGTAAACAGCAACAATGGTGACGCTGGTGAATTCACGTGGCAGGTAAAAGGGTCGGCATCTCACAGTCAGGAGTTCAATGTCTGCAGAGCAGTGACTGGAGACCCAGGAAGCGTTGTTACACCAGCTGTTCTTTGTGTAGATGCAAACGCCCCCCCCCCCCTCTGCTTTTACCTGTGAGAGCACTGCTTCTGTCAGCTCTGAATGTTGTTAACCCATCCAGGCTGATTGCGCAATCTGGGACCGATGCACTGAGCCATGTTTCAGTGAGGACAATGGCACAGCAGTTTCTTGTTTCAAGCTTTGAATGTAGTTCCAGCTTGAGGTAGTCCATTTTATTTTCCAGGGAGCGTACGTTGGCGAGAAGCAGTGAGGGAAGCGGCAATCTGTATGGTTTAGTTTTTAGTTTAGCTGTTAGTCCTCCGCGGCAGCCGCGCTTCTGCTTCCTGTCGCACCGTCTCCGACGTCTCCATGGGTGGTCTCTGGTTGAGGGAGGGACCGTTGGTCCGCTGGCCGTTCGGCGTAACAGTCCGAGGCTAGCGAGTGCGGTCCGCGTCTCCGTGCAGAGGAAGTATGGAAGCCCAAATTTCCTGAGACTAATTATAGTTTCACGGGTGTACACTGTTCCTACAGTGTGTCGCTGTGTTGTGGGTACGGGAATCGCTGTTTTAACTGCCGAATGTAGTATAAGGTTTGCGATGCTAACCGGAGCCGAAGAAGCCGCAGCCGAGCAGGGCGCAGCCATAGCAACGATAATATAATAACAAGACAGAAGCCACATAGATACAGCACCAAGGGTCTAAAAATGAATGGCACACACACTAAGCTAAGATAAAAAAAAATTAAAAAAGAAGTGACTGTCTCCTTTTACATTTGAGGCATTAGTAAATCTTTAAAAACCTAAATGCTTGGAAAATACTGGGGACTCTGTATATGGTTGTTCAAAACTGTATTTGAAACCACTGAAAAGGTTCACTTTTTATTTTTTTTCCTGATCCAAGAGCTCCATCTGGTGGTGTTTACAAATGGAAACATCTCAGTTTAATGCGTTAACCATATTTTTGATAATCATCAGTTCCCAGCTTTCTGAAATAAAAACTGAATTATATCCAGAATCAGACAGAACAGTTTATTAAGTAATAATAAACTGTAATGAAGCATAATAGTGGTGCTTCTGTGCTGAAAAAATATACAATTATCTAAATGATGTGAGAAATTAGATTAGTTTATTTGCCTTATTTTCTGGAGCTTGAATAGGATCAGGGTTCCTCTGTTATTAGTGTTTTTTACAGTATGTGTTGGAATGAAATGTGCCTTTTCCTCAGCAAATTTGAAATCGCAAATTTTACAACCTCAGACTCAAAACTAACACTTTCCCAGGATTTATAAAAGAACCATTGGTAAAGTGATACATTTACAGTGGCTACATTGAAATTATTAAGACTATGGCAGTGTTCCTTAACAAACTCTTATAATGTAAAATATTAACACTACAATGGATTGATTATTAAAATTATTAACACTAGAATGGATTGATTATTAAAATTATTAACACTACGGCAGTGTTGCCTAACAAACTCTTATAGTGTAAAATATTAACTCTGCAATGTATGATAAGAACAACAAGTGGTGTGTAACAAAAATCTAAAGGCACTGCAATGAAACATGTTTAATCTTTCCTTGAACAAGTTTTTTTAAAAGAAAAATAGCACTTAAAACAAAACTGTACAGTGACATGTATAATAGTGCCCAAAACATGTGGTATCTCTGTAGTTTGCCTTATACAATGCAACTGTCTGGCACAATATACAAAAATGAGTCTGAACTATAAGACTATTGGACATCAAATGGCTTAAAGTGTCTCAAATTATGAGGTCTAATAACTGAAACAATTTGCATGTTGTCTACACACCAAAAGCATGAAAATGCTCCACAAATGTAGTCTCCGTTGCTTGTTCCCAGGTTAACAGCACTATGACAAATATTTAAATGCTTTGTAAAACCTGCCTCCTTGCCCAGAGGATGGATGACTGGATTAATTATTTACAGTACATAATCTTAAAGAATTATAAGAATTTGGAGACATTTCTACGTGCCAGAGACACGGTGGATAGTCAAGATTAGATGCACAATCTTCTCACCCTTGAAAATCTCTTTGACAAAATTTGTAATGAAAAGGCTTGTGAACGCTTTTAGAAACAAAGATCTCATTGTGCATTCACTGTGCAATCCATAAAAGCAGTTTAAGGCTATTATGTAAAGAAGAGGTCATATGATCTATGTTTTTCTGTCCTCTTTTAGGCAAAAAATTACTGTAAACCAACTAGTCTCTAATTGAAAATTTATGTTGGATTGAAATGAAAAAAGGGTCCTATTTTGCAAAGTTGATTTTCACAAAGTTTGTGCTTCAAATTATTCAAATAGCTTTACCAAAAAAAACTTGCAGAAAAGTGGGTTGGATGATTAATTCATTCCCATACTTTATCTAACAAAGAGAAACAAAAAAAGCAAAAATAAATTTACATACTTTTATGCACGTCTGAAAATGTTTGTGAAAGAGTGAAAGAATGGAGTGTCTATTGAGAATTGGAAGGGTCTCCAGATATCCAAATTTAACAGGGAAGAGTAACTCTTGTAAACAATATAACTGATGGCCGACAGAGAAGGGGTGGGATTAAATAATTGTACACTTATTCCCATTCCTTTCAACAATATCTGCACGATAGATGTTGTAATGTATTTTGATTTATTTAGTATTTTGGTTGTTATCATGTTCATCGTGGCTTATATGAAAGTTTTTTCATAGCTCCTACACCTTATTTATGTAAATAGTTTATCAAACCAGTGTGAACCTGGCCTGTTGATTAATTGTTCAAAGTAACCCATTACTTTCACTTAATTGTTTAGATTTTATATACAGAAACTTTAATGCAAAAATATCCCAGCATATTTGCCTCACAAAGAAGTTGGATAATAGCAGTTCAATGTGACTAACCACATTGATCCATTTAAAAAAAAATGTTACATGGAAAACAATTTGGGTAGATGCAGTAGATTCTCAGAAACCCAACAACACCCAGCATTCATCCATTATCATAACCACTTATTCCCTAATGGGCTTGCAGGGGGGGACTGGAGCCTATCCTGGTAGTCAATGGCGAGAGGTGGGGTACATCCTGGACAGTCCGCCAGTCCATTGCAGGGCCACAAAGAGACACACAGCAACAAACAACCACACACACTCACACTTAAGGGCAATTTGGAATGTCCAATCAACCTAACATGGAAGCTTTTGCTGGAGAACCCCAACGCAAACACAGGGAGAACATGCAAACTCCACACAGAAAGGTCCTGGTTCCCCCCGAGGACTTGAACCCACAACCCTCTTGCTGTTAGGCAACGGTGCTAACCACCGTGGCGCCCACCCGGCATTCATGATGTGCACATTCTTAAGGCGGTTATTAGGCGGCTATTAGTTAAAAGGGGTATGCTAAAAATTTGCAGTGTCAGCCGTTGACTTTAAAAACTCAAATATATTTTGTAAAAACTTCTCTGTTTCAAGGATTTAGCAATCCTATGAATCACTAAACTAATATTTAGTTGTATGATCACAGTTTTTTTATTTTTATAACTGCTTCACAACTGTGCGGTATTGAATCAACTAACTTGTGGCACCATTCAGCTGTTATTCCACTCCAAGATAAATTTACATTACTTGGTTTTAGTTCAGAAACAACATTTTTTATGTCACCCCACAAGTTCTTGATTTGATTAAGGTCCGGGGATTGGGGTGGCCACTCCATAACAGTCATATTGTTGGTTTGGCATCAAGATTGTGTTTGTACTTTACTTTGAAGGGCTTGTCCACATCAGCATAAGGCAACATGACCTCTACAAGTATTTAACATATGCAAACTGATCCATATGTGATAAATAGGCCCCACACCATAGCAGGAGAAACATGCACATATCATGATGCTTAACCATTCTCCACTGTCTTCTCTGTGAACTATGGCTTGAATTCAGAGTTTAGGAACCCAAAAGAACAATACTTTCATCAATCCACAAAATGTTCCTGCATTTCTTTTCAGGCTAGTTGATGTGTTCTATGGCAAATTGTAACCCCTTCTGTACATGTTTTTTTTAACAGAGGGAATTTGCAGGGGATTCTTGTAAATAGATAAGCTTCACACATACACATTCTAACTGTCACAGTACTAACAGGCAACTCAGACTGTCTTTGATCATCCTGGAGCTGATCATTTGCTGAGCCTTTGCCATTCTGGTTATTCTCCAATCCATTTTGATGGTTGCCTTATATTTTCTGTTACGTGTCTCTGGTTTTGCTCTCTATTCTAAAGCTTTGGAGATAATTTTATCTGAACAGCCTACCATATTTTGCACCTCGTTATACATTTCCCCCTTTCAAATCAGCTTTTTAACCAAAGTGTGCTTTTCCTAAGTGTCTTGAGTGACCCATTTTTCCTCAGGCCTTCAGGGAGAAGACCAAGTATTAGCTTCATCCTTGAATAAGGACCACCGGATTCACAACGGTTTTTTCACAATATTGATTATGTCACTGATTGAATGCCACACTGCTATTTAACACACCCCTTTCACCTAATGGCCAAATTGCACAGCCTCAAGAGTGTGCACATCATGAATGCAGGGTCTCCTGGGAAAATGGTTTTCTGGGAATCTACAGCACCTACTGGTAAATTGTTTTCCATGTAGCAATAAAAACATACTAACAGTTATTAAAATTGTTAGTTACATTAGACTGCTATTATTTTGAACACAATTGTATATGGGATTTGTCAGATAACAGATGACAGCATGTATACACAGCAAGGCAAACCATTGGGTTTATGGCTGTTTTTGGACAAATACGTGTGCTGGTGGCCATAGTTAGACAATACCTAAAGCAGCCCCTATCCCCTCTCTCCAAATTAGTTTGGATCATTTAATTTAGATCAGAAACTAGATTTTTCATCTATGCAACTGCAAAGATTTGTTTTTTTGTTTCTACTGAATAACTATCCCCTCCCTGGCTGCCACCTTATCGTGGTGGAGGGGTTTGAGTGTCCCAGTGATCCTAGGAGCTATGTTGTCCGGGGCTTCAAGCCCCTGGTAGGGTCACCCAAGGCAAACAGGTCCTAGGTGAGGGATCAGACGAAGCGCAGCCAAGAAGACCCCTATGATGTCTAACAAAATTGGATCCAACGTTCCCTCGCCCGGGCGCGGGTCACCGGGGCCCCCCCCTGGAGCCAGGCCCAGGGGCGGGGCACGATGGCGAGCGCCTGGTGGCCGGGCCTTCACCCATGGGGCCCGGCCGGGCACAGCCCGAAAAGGCAACATGGGTCCCCCGTCCCATGGGCCCACCACCCATGGGACGGGCCATAGGGGTCGGGTGCGTTGTGCCCTGGGCGGCAGCCGGAGTCGGGGACCTTGGCGGACTGATCCCCGGCTGCAGAAGCTGGCTCTAGGGACGTGGAACGTCACCTCTCTGGCGGGGAAGGAGCCTGAGCTGGTGTGCGAGGCGGAGAGATTCCGGCTGGACATAGTCGGTCTCGCCTCGACACACAGCTCTGGCTCTGGAACCAGCCTTCTCGAGAGGGGTTGGACGCTCTGCTACTCTGGAGTTGCCCCCGGTGAGAGGCGCCGAGCAGGAGTGGGCATACTCATTGCCCCCCATCTCGGTGCCTGTACGTTGGGGTTTACCCCGGTGAGCGAGAGGGTAGCATCCCTTCGCCTTCGGGTGGGGGGACGGGTCCTGACTGTCGTTTGTGCCTATGCGCCTAGCGGCAGCACAGAGTACCCACCCTTTTTGGAGTCCTTAGAGGGGGTACTGGAGGGTGCCCCCCCTGGGGACTCCCTCGTTTTGCTGGGGGACTTCAACGCTCACGTGGGCAACGACAGTGAGACCTGGAGGGGCGTGGTTGGGAGGAATGGCCCCCCCAGCTTGAACCCGAGCGGTGTTCTGTTTTTGGACTTCTGTGCTCGGCACGGATTGTCCATAACGAACACCATGTTCAGGCATAAGAGTGTCCATATGTGCACCTGGCACCAGGACACTCTAGGCCGCAGTTCAATGATCGACTTCGTTGTCGTTTCAGCTGATCTGCGGCCGCATGTTCTGAACACTCGGGTCAAGAGGGGGGCGGAGCTTTCCACTGACCACTACCTGGTGGTGAGTTGGCTCCGATGGTGGGGGAGGATGCCGGTGAGACCCGGGAGGCCCAAACGTGTTGTGAGGGTCTGCTGGGAGCGCCTGGCGGAGTCCCCTGTTAGGCGGAGCTTTAACTCCCACCTCCGGGAGAGCTTCGAACACGTTCCGGGGGAGGCGGGGGACATTGAGTCCGAGTGGGCCGTGTTCCGCGCCTCCATCG
Source organism: Menidia menidia (assembly GCA_907169785.1). NCBI lineage: Eukaryota > Metazoa > Chordata > Actinopteri > Atheriniformes > Atherinopsidae > Menidia > Menidia menidia. Next base: position 3,292,398 of record CAJRST010005557.1, on the reverse strand, counting down.
ATGACGCGGCC
>CAJRST010005557.1:3222855-3292287 GCA_907169785.1 Menidia menidia | reverse complement strand
CCATCAATGACGCGGCCTCCCAGAGCTGCGGTCGCAGGGCTGTCGGTGCCTGTCGTGGCGGCAACCCTCGAACCCGCTGGTGGACACCGGCGGTGAGGGATGCCGTCAGGCTGAAGAAGGAGTCCTACCGGGCCTTTTTGGCCTGTGGGACTCCGGAGGCAGCCGATGGGTACCGGCAGTCCAAGCGACATGCGGCTCGGGTGGTCGCCGAGGCAAAAACTCGGGCGTGGGAGGAGTTTGGGGAGGCCATGGAAAAAGACTTCCGTACGGCCTCGAGGCGATTCTGGTCCACCATCCGGCGTCTCAGGGGGGGGAAGCAGTGCCCCACCAACACTGTTTACAGTGGGGATGGGGTGCTGTTGACCTCAACTCGTGACGTTGTGGGTCGGTGGGCGGAGTACTTCGAGGACCTCCTCAATCCCACTGGCGTGTCCTCCTTTGGAGGGGCAGAGCCTGGGGATCCGGAGTTAGGATCTCTAATCTCCGGGGCTGAAGTCACCGAGGTAGTCAAAAAGCTCCGCGGTGGCAGGGCTCCGGGGGTGGATGAGATCCGCCCGGAGTTCCTTAAGGCTTTGGATGTTGTGGGGCTGTGTTGGCTAACGCGACTCTGCAACATCGCGTGGACATCAGGGGCAGTCCCGCTGGATTGGCAGACTGGGGTGGTGGTCCCCCTATTTAAAAAGGGGGACCGAAGGGTGTGTTCCAACTACAGGGGGATCACACTCTTAAGCCTCCCTGGGAAAGTCTATTCAGCGGTTCTGGAGAGGAGGGTCCGTCGGATAGTCGAGTCTCGGATCGAGGAGGAACAGTGTGGTTTTCGTCCTGGCCGTGGAACGCTGGACCAGCTCTATACCCTCAGCGGGGTCCTAGAGGGTGCATGGGAGTTCGCCCAACCAGTCCACATGTGTTTTGTGGACTTGGAGAAGGCGTTCGACCGTGTCCCTCGGGGTATCCTGTGGGGGGTGCTCCGGGAGTATGGGGTACCTGGCCCTTTGTTACGGGCTGTTCGGTCCCTGTACGACCGGAGTCAGAGTCTGGTTCGCATTGCCGGTAGTAAGTCGGATCCGTTTCCGGTGGGAGTTGGACTCCGCCAAGGTTGCCCTATGTCTCCGGTCCTGTTCATAACTTTTATGGACAGGATTTCTAGGTGCAGCCGAGGTGTTGAGGGTGTCAGTCTTGGTGGCCTTAGGATCGCATCTCTGCTTTTTGCAGATGATGTGGTCCTGTTGGCTCCATCAAGTCGGGACCTACAGCTCTCGCTGGAGCGGTTCGCAGCCGAGTGCGAAGCGGCTGGGATGAGGATCAGTGCCTCCAAGTCCGAGACCATGGTCTCTCACCGGAAAAGGGTAGAGTGCCTTCTCCGGGTCGGAGCGGACGTCCTCCCCCAAGTGGAGGAGTTCAAGTATCTCGGGGTCTTGTTCGCGAACGGGGGTAGGGAGCGTGAGATCGATAGGCGGATCGGTGCGGCGTCTGCAGTAATGCGGGCGCTGTACCGGTCTGTCGTGATGAAGAGAGAGCTGAGCCTAAAAGCGAAGCTCTCAATTTATCGGTCGATCTACGTTCCCACCCTTGTCTATGGTCACGAACTTTGGGTAGTGACTGAAAGAACGAGATCGCGGATACAAGCGGCCGAAATGAGTTTCCTCCGCAGGGTGGCTGGGCTCTCCCTTAGAGATAGGGTGAGAAGCTCGGCCATCCGGGAGGGGCTCGGAGTAGAGCCGCTGCTCCTCCACGTGGAGAGGAGCCAGTTGAGGTGGCTCGGGCATCTGTTTAGGATGCCTCCTGGTCGCCTCCCTGGGGAGGTGTTCCGGGCTCGTCCCACCGGAAGAAGGCCCAGAGGAAGACCCAGGACCCGCTGGAGGGACTATGTGTCCCGGCTGGCCTGGGAACGCCTCGGGATCCCCCCGGAGGAGCTGGCTGAAGTGGCCGGGGAGAGGGAAGTCTGGGTTTCCCTGCTCCGGCTGCTGCCCCCGCGACCCGACCCCGGATAAGCGGTGGATAATGGATGGATGGATGGATGGATGAATAACTATATAAATGGCTCAAAGCTTCTGATGCAGCAGGTAATCAACAGAGAACAACTTGTAGATTTGACAAAAGTACTCAATTTATTTGAATGACCAAAAGTTACCACATTACAAAGTTATTAAAGAGTGTAGGCAGAGTGAGGAACAGCCTAATAACTATTAAAGACACATATAAGCAAATATGTCGTAAAAAAAAAAGGTGATTTAAAAAGAGGCTTCACAGACGCATATTATGCGTTTTACTTATTCTGTTTACAACAAGCCTTGTCGCTTCAGATCCTCGTAAGTCTTCTTGTTGACCACATTCCCAATAGAGTCCTCGTACTCCTCCTGAAAGTCACACAAAAATGTTAAAATGAGTTGCATTTAGAGAGCAAATTGTCCTAAAGCAGCTGTTATGAATGCTTTTTTTACCTCTGTGTCAGGCTGCCACCGCTCTGATGCCTTCTGAGACTTCAGCTTTGCCCACACTGGAGTTAAACATATACAAATTCTCAAAGCTGACTTCTTCAAACACATTCAAGCACAAACTGTAACAACAAGCTGGAAAGAAGACTTACAAGAGACGGCATCCTCAATCTGTGTGACGTTGGCAAAATGAGCGGTGTTTGGGATTCCTAGACAACGCATACCATGAGCATGCCTCCATTCCTTAAAGAAAAATAAGACAAAAAACAATAAATATACTTGTTTCCAACCTTCAGTGCTACAAGAGGAAACGAGAGTCCATTTTGAATACAGTGACTTACAGCAAAGTGCCTCTGGAAGGCTTTGGGTCCTCTGTAAGTGTAATTCCCACAGATCTCACAGTTGTAGTTGATGTTCAGACCATGGAGTTTGTAGAGCCAGTATGGGATTGGCTAGAAAGAACAACAGGGCCGTTAGCAAAAACAAACAAATAACTATAGAAAACCCAACTAAAAACAGAGTAGTGGAAATCAAGCCTAAATCTACCAATTCGAAAGATATGTTCCAAACTTAAGCAGCAAGTGTAGCTCAGTGTGTATGAAACCATCCATATATTCTCAATGAGAACATTGTCTAAATGTGTTGGGCATAAGCACAATAATTTGAATGCATTTTAAAGTCAGATGAGAACTTTCATGCTGCAGTGTCACTATGTTGCATAACACTGGCACTGCCAAGGCGTCTAAACTTGTATAAAAACACTGGACAATAGGACTCTAAATGCCCTCCACAAACTACCTAACATGTGCCTCTACTTTATGTACATTGGAAAGCCCTGTTCAGACATTAGATATAAAGCATTAATAGCTTTATCGATCTACGAAAGCAACGCCATTGAGTCAATGGTCACGTTAATGTAAATGTTCCTGATTTTTATCTGGAAATGTAAATCAACTGAGGTGTGACTCAGAAACCCAGAGCGACAGTTTATCAATTTATGTAGCCGTAACATTTATATTAGTGAGCCAAATGTGAAGTGGTTGTGCTTAGACAAAACAACTCACTTTTCACTTTCGTTAAGGTCACTTTTTTGAAAACCATGTCACAAACAAGGATTTATTACGCCACAATAACTAAACTGTTGCTTCGGTCGAAAAGGAAAACTTAATTACTACTATGTGTAACATGAAGGCACAGCTAGGCTGAAAATATTTTAAGTCATTTTGAACTGCATACCCAGCTGTATTATATTAAATAAAAACAGTGGTTGGAAGCAGTCAAAGTGATTGAAATACGGTTCTCTATTCAGCAATACGATTATGACCAACAGTCTAATACTGAGAAGAAAAGGTCTTGGGAGTGTTGTGACTGAAACTGTGTGCGGATGGCCTGTCGATTCAGACACTGGGCTGTTACAAACGTATTCAGACAGTTCTGTCGCGTCACCTTTCCATCCCAGCCCAGTGGCAGGTTTTTGGGGTTGTAGATGATCTCGTTGTCTTCGTCTTCGCTCTCGCTCTCACTGAGCTGCTCTTCCTCTTCCTCCTCACGCTCCTCTCCTGTTCTAGCCTGCTTCCTCTGCACATTCTCATGAGTCAGCTGCCTTTGCTCCTAACACCCCCAAACAAACACATTTAAACAGTCATTAGTACGATCACACAAGAACCCACGTCGAGCATTACGAGCTAAAAACTGTTTTATAACAATCGAGTGTAGACAGATCTGATTAAGCACAAACTCACCCCAAGGATTTCCACATATTCATAGACTTGAGCTTCCAGGAACGCAATCTCCTTATTACGCTCTGTGTCTCTGCAGAAGTGAGAGATGGAACATATTATGAAGTATGTAATGAGTGCTACCAGAGAACGGCATCAGCATTACACACATTTTTTTATGCCCACTTACTTTTTAGGGCCTTTGGCTTTGGGATTCTTGGCAAACAGCGATGGATCCAGAGATTCCAGAGATTTTCCTTTAGTGCTGAAGAGTCTCTGAGCTCTCTCTTCCAGAGTTCTGCCCACACAGATAAACACCATATCAGCAGCATGTCTAAACACTTCATGTTAGTATAACAAACACAGCTCACATTTTAATGTCTCAGCATTTGTTAGTTTTCTGGTCAACAATTGGGACAATAAACAGTTCCAGTACCATTTGCAAATGGCTCTTGAATCTCTGTGCATATAGACTACTCCCTGATTGAGATAATCTAATTTGAGCATGTAATTTTTCCAACAGTTTGTGGTGTTTCACAAAAGCAGAAAAAACAGCTGTGTGCAACTTCTAGATTCTTAAATGGCACCAGTGCATGTGAGAATTGCCATGCGTTTCCCAAATAGAATATAATATACTGTCATAGATGGCCTATAACAAAAGGTGAATCTAAATTTATTTCAATAGCACAATAATTTAACAGAATTTCTATAAATCCATTCAAGTTTAAAATCCACTTTCCGTTCACCACTACTATGGTAAAATTAGGAATGGAGACTTATGGCAGAATACAGTAGGTGTGTGGAGGGGCAGTTGGTTGAAAAATGTTTACTATTCTGGAAGTTGATAAGATGAGCAGATACAAGCTATTAAGTTGCCTTGACATAATTTCCATGTTGCTGTATAGCACAATAAAGGTTTCATAGTGTTTATCTCATTTGTCCAAAACTCTGCCCTCCATCATCTGATGAACCTGGCTCTCTTATAAAATGATGATGCTCATGTAGCCCCAATTTATCAGCGCTATACTAGAAAGAGCATATTTTCTGGCTCTTAACCTGGACTGTAACCACATGGTGAAGGGAAATAAAATTAAAAAAGAAAATGTCCAGACTAAAATTCAAACACAGCTGGCTAAATATTTAGACAATCGTTTTGTAAGCCATTCATTAGTTAATATATATGGTGCGTATGCTAACATTTATGAACAGAATTGTTATGGTTTCTATCAACCCTGAACTCAAAATAGTCAAGCTCTTATCTTGGTCTGAATCCTTACGAACAGAAAACTGGTTGTACAATTGAGTACATAAATTTGGACCACAATATTACAAACAAAAGCTGTAGAGGCCATGTCAAATGAACTTTCAAATGAATTACAACAATCATAATGATCAGTTATCTCTTTTTTATCACTTCTTATATTCTCACCCGCCACATTTCAGTCCCAAAGCCAAGAGTGCAGACTTCAATCTGTCCAGACCTAATGAAGCCAACTCCTGCATTACAAACAGACATGAATACGAGCAAAGGTTAAATAAAAAAGAGCAACCGTGAAAAACAAACATTCAAGAATGGGAACTTTGAGATGACTTACCTCCCAAGAGGAAAAAGCAGACAGGTCCAAGTGAGCCCCAGCATGTGTCAAAGCACTACTGGTTTCTTTCTACAGCAAGATCAACAAAACAAACAAATGTCACAAATTACATGACCAGACTTCAACCGTCATCACATTTAGGTCTCGCAAGGAAAACTTACAGGCCAGCCTGGAAAGGTCCCGTTATCCCATTTCTTCTCAAAGTCTACCAGTACTTTGCCATAGAGATCGTTCTGGTCCAGCAGAGGTTTGACCCTGTCTGTGTAGTCCTGCAGGTATTCCAGCAACATCTCCAAGTACCTGTACAACCAACAGCATGCTCATTTTATTCAAACCAAGATTATGCAGTACCATTTCAGTTGGCTTGTAAACCAGATACTTACTTTCTGTACTCTGCATTCTTCCTGTCCTTTGAGATGTCAAAAAGCTGGTCGAATGAAGACAGGTAAGTGATGTACTCTAATTTCTGCAAAGACATGGAAAGTAGATTAAAAACATATCTGGCTCTATCTCATGAACATGACTTGATCAACCACATTTGGAAAAGATCCCAACCTCGGCTCCCTTTAGATTGATGTACTTCAGGTAGCAGTCGTGGAGATCAAGGTAACGGCCATATCCCTCCTCATCAGTGAAATCAACCATGTCTGAAAGAGATAAATCTTAATTTTACAACTGTGTGCTCAGCAGCTTACATCTAAACTTTTAAGTCACAAGTCAGATCTGGCTGCCCTTAGTCACCCAAATCAAAGTCAAGTCCCATACGTTAGTCTACAAGGTCCTTAGGAGTATGGCTATCATCTACTTGAATACTTTGCCAGAGGCTTATGTCACAATTTGGTAAATCTGGTGGTCATCAAAGAATTGGCATCCAGAAGTGCCTTCACCACACTTAAGACAATCCAGAAAGACTATTTTCATGTGTTCTTCCACAATGGTCGAATGACTTACCGAGCACTATAAGAATAGGGGCATGCCTGTATATCTCCAAGAAAATCTTGAAGACCAAGGCCTTCAGAGAGCATTTCCTAACCTAACATTTACCCTGTACCCCCCAACCCAACTCTACATTGTCACCTGTAACAAAGTCTGTCTGGTGATTTCCTTCTATGTAGCTTGTTAGCTTTGATGTTAACTGTAATGTTATGTCTGAATTGTTAGTCGCTTTAGATAAAAGCATGCCCTAAAGGCACCAACATATCAATGATTGAAATACTGAAATTGTCCATCTTTGATTAACAGTCACAAGTCCATCAAAATAAAATAAAAAGCTACCATCCATGTTCCATAAAAAACAAACACCAAGAACCAAAAACTGATCTCACGTGTGTGAATTTCATCCAGACAAATTACTACAAGGGTGTATATTCCCCATGATCTCCTGCTAATCCTGAACATGCAAGCTCATGACCTAGTGCACCAGGTCTGAAAAAAAGTTTGATATTATCATTATTTTAATCCCCAATCCATTACAGACCAGCACCAAACTGACTGTTCTGACTGGTGTTCTAGGCAGCAACGTTTACCTTGTTGCCTTTACAGACTTCTCAATGAACACAACAGTGTATGCTGTCAATGATAACCTTCTCTCTCATCAGTGAAACTAACTTTTCTGGTGTTACAGAACATGTCCTTGAACTTACTTTGGTCCTCCTCACTCGGGTTGTCTCGGGCCTTCATCAACTCTTCAAACTCTGCAGACATGGGAATGGAAATCTACAAGAAACATAACAACAGTCTGTGAGCAGTGTGATTTTTTTTAAAATATGTTAAGAAGTTACATCAGACTTTCAAAGAGACATTTAATACCTCATTTGGGTGTTTTCTGTGAAACTCCTTTATCTGTTTCAGTCTGTTGTAGAACTCGGCAAACTCATTTGGTCCAGAGATGGCAGCAAGCTCATCTCTCCTCATGCTCCAAAATACATAAGAGACACATTTAAAAACTTGGGTATATTTATTAATTTAACTATAAAACAAAATAAGAAGCAACTGTAAGAGTGAACATTTAGGCACAAGACTGTAAATCATAAGTTATTTCTACACCCTATGTATTTTGGTCAAATTCAAAGACACATACCCATCTTTATCTTCATAGGAATCTCTGATATTTGCACTCACATCCATATACCTCTGTCAAAAGAAACAATGGACATTTTTGACCAAATAAGACCCTCAGACTAAAACAATACAATCATGATAGACAAATGTTAAATATCTGCCATTTCATCAAGATTTACAGTAAAACATGCAAAAAAAGGCATAGGTATTTTCTGGCACTTCAATTCGTGGTACTTAACTTTTCCACTAGTACTTTTAATGTTATCTCTCAATACACAAATATACTCTAAACGAATAATCCAGCAGAACATTCCAGGCTTACAATAACGGACAGAATTATATTGATATCATTGGTGAGCTTAATAAACATTGAATACTGAACATGCATTTTAATTTGGCGTCAAATTGTATCACATATTTGACCAGAAAGCCATCAACTATGAACGCTAAATACTATACCCACAAAACTTTAGTTAAGAGTAACAGCGACTTTAGGCGGTCGGTCTTAGCTTTTTACGACACCACAAACTTCATACTTACATCCAACATGGCTCTTATTCGATGGTCAGAATTTATCTGCTCCCGAAGCTAAAAGAAAGATTAATTACAATTATAGGAAAAAACAGTCGTTGCAATTAGTTTGGATGTTTGTGTACTGATGACCAGTATGTTCGTGCTAATGCTAGCCTATAGCGACGCGGCTTACCGTGGACTTCTTATGTAGCATTTCTTTTGTTTTAGCGTCCATTAGTCTTTCTTTCTCTTCATGATAGCGACGCTGTTGCTCTAAAATACTCTCCATTGTTAGCAAAGATAATGTACGTTGAGCAAAGATTGATTAGTTTTCAGTAAACGGGCCCAAATCTGGTGTAAAGGTAGCCCCCTCTGTAGCGACTTCGTTTGTTTTCAATGGCGCATGTTAGGGAAGTAAAGTCCGTCAGTGTACTTAATGCGGCAGAAACGTCTATCGTTGAATAGTTCCGGTACAGTGTCAGCACAAAGCCGTGGTCAATCGTGATGTCATAAAACAACAAATAATTATTTAATTCAAGTTTTATATACACTCAAGACTTGAGTGTAATAATAATTCCACTCTACTGAAGAAATTCTCTGAACTTCATAAATCACTCAATGATCATGATGCCTCAATACATCTAAATTGTTTCACCTTGAATAAAAACTGTATTTAATAAATACAAAAAATAGACGAAAAATGCAGAGAAAGATTTAAGATATCATTATTTATTTACAACCTCTTTCGTACCTATTGTAGTCTACCCTATCATCAAAGCCTGCTTCAACGCTTCAGAGAGCACAGCGAGCACGAGCTTGAGAACGCGCACGGAGCCTATTTGTTTTTGTTTTTTGTCTTTGTCAAGCTCCCTTGAATGAACAAACCGGAAATGTGAATTGATCCCGTGTAGATAAAACGCTGTTTGAATGTTTGATTTTTCCAAGGTTTAATTATGGACACATTCACGCCAACTGTTTTATGGCTTGTTGCCTCATAGTAAAATGGTTCCCGGTTCGACTCCCGGCGACCGAGGACCTTTCTTTGAAGAGTTTGACTGTTCACCCCGTGTGTGAGTTGGTTCTCTTCGGTTACTCCAGAAACATGCATGTTAGATTAATTAGTGACTCTCAATTGCTGGTTAAAGTGGACACCGCCGTGCGTAGTTGTTTGTATCTTAGAGGCATTGGGAAGGAAATGAATGATTGACATTAATTGGTAATACATTTTACCAAGTGTTAAAGAATCACAGTCAGCTTGATAATTTTGTGTGCTTTAGGGGGAGAAAAGTATAAAGTGATCAAAGCCTTCTTTTGGCAATAGAAGAATAATACCATAAAAACTAAACTAATTAAATACAATTCTGTATAAACCTACATGTTGAATTAACTTGACAATACTCAGATTATTGTCTTTGCGTGCATAATTAGCCAAATAGATAATTCTTGTACATTTCAAATGCATTCACCCGCATCCAACAGAAGGATGCGGGTGAATCTGATTCTAGAGTATTTATTTGTTTTGCTCATTTCCAGTTTCTACCTCGCTACACCGTGTGTAACGATATTTTAGACCCGATCACACAACCATAATCCCAGGATATTAAAGTTATTTAGGTATTCCTGTTTTTCTAAAGTTTTAAGCAAATCAAAGCAAATTCATTCAGTGGTGAATGTGATATGAAGTGGAGTAAAAACAGCAGGATTGTGATAGTGATTGTTTACCATTCCTAATGGTTTCATTTACTAAAAGACATTGGATTAATATGTTTTATAAGGATAATTATATTTTTAGTACTTATGCCACAGACTGGGGCGGCACGGTGGTGTGGTGGTTAGCACTGTCGCCTCCCAGCAAGAGGGTTCTGGGTTCAAATCCCGGGGGAACCAGGGCCCTTCTGGGTGGAGTTTGCATGGTCTGTGTGGGTTCTCTCCGGGTTCTCTGGCTTCCTCCCACAGTCCAAAAACCTGCATGTTTTGGAGATTGGGGAAATTGCCTTTAGGAGTGAATGTGAATGTGAATCGTTGTTTGTCCTTGTATTTCCTGTTTGTGGCCCTGCGATGGACTGGCGGACTGTCCAGGGTGTACCCTGCCTCTCGCCTGTTGACCACTGGGATAGGCTCCAGTTCCCCCCGCGACCCCATCAGTGAATAAGCGGCATTGATAATGGATGGATGCCACTGACTCAAAGTGATTCTCTAAACTCAGCCCCATACTTGAGTAATGCTTGAGTACAGATCAAATTGTTTTCTTCATCCAAGAATAAAGTCTTGTTTCCTTCATTAATTCTCTAAGGATTAGTATAACCAGGACCACTTGGAATCTACAGCAACGATGGGCCCAAGTTTTTTTTTATGTAGAAAGATTTTACTAAAAACCTAAGTCTTAAGAATAAAGTCTTGTTTCCTTCATTAATTCTCTAAGGATTAGTATGACCAGGACCACTTGGAATCTACAGCAACGATGGACCCCAGTTTTTTTTTTACAAATAGAGAAGAGGACATGTAAGAGCAGGCTTTTACTTTTGTCAGATAAAACCGGAAGCTGTGAGTGTAATGACTGCCGCTTTACTGTGGTGTTGTGCCACATTCTCTAGCAACAGTCAGTCAACGGACACCAAGCAGCGGACATTGGGTGTTTCGGGTTTGATCAATTAAAATTAACAGTGGGCATTGTAAACAATTTCCTTCCCTGGCTCTGTGCGTCCACTCTGCGTACAAAGGTAAGCGGCCCATTCTGTTCTTTGAGAAAAGAAACGTCTCTTCAAACAGAATGGAGGTGTATTACGTTATCTTCTGGAACGGGGGGCGGCGGCAATGAATGATTGTCGCTGGAGAGGGGAGGGTGGCATCCATTCTGTCTTTTGTGCTGGGGCAGCTCTGCTGGTGATCATTACCAGCGTTGCGACTGAATAAGACAGGGTCATGTACATGTGTGCTATTTAGCTAAATGTTTGTCGGGATATTTTTCGAAACTACACCCATTGCTCTCCGTTGTAGCCAACTAAGCCGTGGACATTAAGAGAGAGCTCGCGGGCTCCCCAACATTTGACCCACACGGGCTAGCGTGAACTCATTCCGTCGTCTAAGTCACTTATACAGTATGGACAAAGGTTAGCATGTTCATTTTCTACGCGTTTCTACCGTTAACATTTTTGTCAGCTACCCATTAGCGAAATATGTATGCTCAATTTACCTGTCTGCCATGAAGTCGAATTTAAAGTTGTATATGTTGGGGTTGTATGTTCACTACAGTTCGTTATTTGTTTGTTGTTGTTCTATATTTGTTTACGGTAGCTCACTTTAACGACTTTAATCTCCTAAATGAAGAAATATTACTACATTTGGAACTGTACATCTATGCAAAAGTAGTCCAGTAAAAAACATTTTTTGAGTGGATTTGGTATTCTGGATTCCTCCGAAAGATTCCGTCATGCTTTTTTTTTATCGTGGGTTTAGTTTGGGCTGTGATTTTATTTTTCATTTTATCTTTTTTTTTCTAATTTGGATATTCAATACAGGTTTGGTTGTTTAGGTTTTTAGACTTGATTATATAATTACCTGCACTCTATGTCAACAGCATCTGTAACGTTTGCTTTAGTGTCTTTTCCATCATCTGAGCAGCCTCTCCACATATTCTCCTGTGAGGGGTACCCTTACAAAGATGGAGGACTGTTATTTAACTTTTATAAATCCGTAATTATCACTGATGGCTCGCAAGTTGCAGATAATTGCATCAGATGACTTGTGTGGATCGGCTGTTTGTCAAATGTCAAAAGGGGAGTCATCCTACCAAAAGCGGCTCTCTGTATTGAAGAATCTGCTCATACTTTTGACCAGTATATTTATTTTAGAAAAGTGGCAAAATATGTCCTCATATACTTTCCATAGTATTAGAATTTTTTCATCCTAACCCTGGGGTTGTATATTGAGGCGTTTATGCGGCCCACATAATGAGACATTAGAAATTATGGAAGTTTTTGGATTGAATGTGACCATGTTTGTGTTTTTTCCAAAAATCTAGGAGTTAGAGGTGAGACGCTCAACCTGACTAATATGAAGATAGTTGATTTTTGCATTTAAGCTTTAAGAAATTCTGCAGCTGCATGTTAGAACAACATAGTACATGGTATTGTCAATCTGGTGAGTCTCTAAATGTACCTTTGAGGAAGTAATAAGTAATTATTGATTATTTCCTGTTGTATGTTTAAAAGGAAGAATTAGAGGCTTTCAGATTTTAGTTCAGTTTCAAGTCATGCCTGAAAAAGCAGATGTAGCAGACACACTGTGGGTGGAAACACATTATTCATAGTGATGCCATTTAACTTTCAAGTCAATTGTCTATAATCTGTTAAATCATTGTGGCTGTAAATTTCTGATTGTGAAAACCTGTGCTCTCTTTTTCATGAGAGCAGATTGATGAGGGCAATGCTGACGTTTGTTGAGATCCATGCTTGTTTGTCCCATTCATGTTCCTGAAAAAGCTTAGACTCAGACCCATATAAATCTAGATTTATTGTTACTCACAATGTTGTTGTCTGACAACGATTCATATTAGATTTTCACTATATGTGAGTGTGCAAGGGCATGTAAGAATGTAAATGTCATGAGATTGTCACTTGAGAGTGCACCGGACGACCTTTTACACTCTTCTGACTAACTTAAACTAATGTTGGTGCCAGTTTTAAGTTTAAAGTATTACCTTTTGATGCAGCTTTTTTCTTTGTTGTCATGTAATTAATCTAATCCTTAAAAAATGCAGTATCTATTGACTGAGAAAATATAAGGCAAAAGATCATGCAGAGTTTTATTTTGAAATTACATTCCATCAAATATGAAAGAATTCATGGCGTGACATTCAGTTAAAACAACTTTGTAACTGTGGTCTCTCTTTTGCAGGGTTAATGTTTTTGTGACAAAGATTGTAGAGCTCCACGTAGACTGCTCATCTAACTAACACATTGTGTGTTCTTCTGACCTCTATTAAAGCTGTGGTACGTGTTTTAATGGATGTAAGCAGTTATTGATAGACAGCCTGGTATGCATACCACCACCAAATGATTAATCACAGACATGTTGATATGTAATTTCAAATTAGGTAAAATGTTTTATCATCATTTGATGATTGTGTGTTAGGTAACATGTTTTTCTGTTCATTCTCTCAAGTTGTCTCAAGAAACATAGAGCTAAATTAATCTGTTTTTTAGAGTAAACACAATCTGGGACCTGCTCTGTTCAGCCAACCGCAGCAGGACAATCATGCAAAGTATCCTATTATCTGAATTCAATTTTTTTTATTGAAAAAAATTGGTATGGCGACTTTTGTCTGCTAATATATCAATAACAAATTCAATGACAACTGGTAAATTTATAGTGTCAGACCGCATTTAAAATTATGAATGCAAGACTCTTTTTTATCCACAGTGATATTAGAATACTCTGAGAGGTCAAAGAATAATAGAGTATAGAGTATAAAAGAGATACTAAGGGCTGACACCATTTTAATGCAAAGTCTTTATTGAAAAACTCTACAAATAAAGACATTTTGATTTTGGCTTTATAAAACCTGGGGGTCACTCATCAATAATGGCATTTTGTCTTTCAAAGCTGTTTTTTTTTACATCTGTTTTTGTGATGATATCATGCTGTATGAACTCAGAATTAGATGTGAGTTTGTATTTTGGAAATATTTTTTAAAATCTTTCACAGACAAGTACAATTCCAAAGCTGAAAAGGTTGGAATGTTTGTGTAAATGTTTGGAATGTGTAAAAGGTTTATAAAAACGTGTGAAGTTTGGAGTATTTCACGATCGATTTTTAAAAACGTATATGATAAAAGTGAGGCATTTTGATAAATAAAGACAGAATAATAGCTCACCCAGAATGATGCCAGCATCTCACAGAAGTTAGGACGGGTCTGTATTGATCACTTTGTAGCATCCCCTCCCTTTAAAAAGCTGAGGATAGTCCCTGTAATCTTTATAATAGATGACATGGTACCCCTTTTGATATAAAAATAATAATAAAATATACCTCTCTAAGATTCTCTTTTATTCTCAGTCATGTTTCTGGCCAGTTGTCAGAAAAGATGCAGAAGATCTGCTCAGGTGTGTATCTCTGTAAATTAAGTGTGTGTGCTCAAGTTTGTGCTGTTCCACAGTGTCAGCATGTCCAGTGAGGTGCAGCCGAGACCAGACGACAGCCCTAACACCAGTGGGGGAAGCTCAGATGCCGAGCAGAGGGAGGCGGCTCCTCCGGAGCAGCCTGGCCCGGAGCAACGGGACCAGTCCCAGCCCAAGAAGAAGGAGGCCAAAATTTCCAGCAAGACAGCAGCCAAGCTCTCCACCAGTGCCAAGAGGTAGATCTGCTGAACCTTCTTTTCCATTGTTTCTCTGCTTGGTGTGTCTGACTTGTCCCGATCTCCCATGTCAGCTGCTTTGGTGGTCACCTGTCCTCTATTATCTATATATATATATAGAGAGAGAGAGAAAATAGATGTGACAGATAAAGACAGAAAAAGTGCAGATGATTTTCTCAGGCGTGTATCTCTGTAAATCAAGAGTGAGTTTTTGCTGTTCCACAGAGGTGTCGGCAACAATATATATGTTTTAATATGTTTTCTTATATTAGAAATGATTAAATTGTAGAAAAAAGTTTGATGATTATTTTGGTGTCTTTGTATGTCTCTTAGAGAAAAAACGCTGGACGGAGAGGTAAATTCAATTGCTCTTATTTAACTGCTAAGTTGTCATAGTGTGAGCTCTAATACCTCATTCAATCTGAGGCTTCCAAACCTAAGTAGAAATGTTTCATCTCGAAACAGTAAGCTCTATTCCAGCAGAACAGCTTCAAATCAAACTGGTTTTATGAGCCATTGCAGATAATAATCCTAAATTAATAGACAGAAAAGTTTGAAATGAAAAGCTACAAGTACTTGTTCAGGACTGCCAACCAGATCCTAAAGGTTTTGTTTAATCTTAAAAGTGTTACCTTTCACGATGGGGGCTTTTCAGGCTTGAGAAATCTTCCTCAAGACTCCAATTAGACTCTGGTTCCAGTATAAAGTCCCTGTAGTTGTGGAAATACATGGCTCGGGCTGCTTATTTGGCCCTCGTCCCGCTATGGATTTAATTTTCTAACCAACCAGACACCCCACTCTCCATGGTGTTTTAGGATGAATAGGAATCTAAATTTTGAGTGGCCCACTCTCAGAAGTCAGAAAGACTGAGGGAAAAAGATTTGTGATTTATTCAGATGCTCTCACTCACCCCTGGTGGGTTATTTTTTTGTACCATTCTTCAGATGTAACATTGTGCTGATTCAGTTCATGGTGAGCTCATGGCAAATTGGAGCCATCTTGACACAATGACTCAGACTGACAGCAGTTGTTATCTGATCAGGCAATAAGCTGGCCAAGCAGTACTGCCAGTTCTGCTGGTGTGTTGATGCTGATAAGGAACTGTTGTGAGAGATTGCAATTCTCTGAATCGTGCTGTGGGGCTGGTAGGTGCTAGATGGAACAGGCCTTCTGGAAGCAACATCACCACGGAATGTAGCTGAACCATGTTTTTTCTGTTTTACTGTGTTTAACTTTTTTGTGTGTGTGAGAACAGGGTCATACACTGTTGATTGGGTTTTCTGCTCACTGAATTTATCATTGTTTACTCGCTGGTGCTTTATCTTATTAAGTTGAGTTACTTCTAAGCACCTAGATTCAACTGGTTCTATCCTGTGTCTCATCATCTGCTGGTAGGTTACTGTACAGCAGTTCTCACTACCAATGATTTGCTGAATTGCCTCTTCAGTTCTGTGGTCTTACTCCATTTCCACTGCCATTAAACGCAAACGGTGATTTTAGTTCTGTTTATCAACTCTGAGAGCTTTACATTGAGCTCCTGGGGCTCTCAATTACATTAGGGTAAGACAATAAACACACTCATATTCCTGTAAATCGCCACAAAGTGTGATTTGATTGAGCTATTTAAGAAAATAAGTTGCTGAGTGTTACTTAAAATTCAACTGCCCTATAAACTAAATGTGCATCTGTGTTCCTTGAACTCTTTCATTTCTAAGTTTTTACCATGTCCTAAATAAGGGAAGAAAAATAAACAATTAACATTGAAGTGACTTATGGTATAATCTGATCAACGTGAATCAATGGACAATTGTATTTAAGTTTTACATAGGAGGAGATATCCCCATCTGGTGCATCCTTATTCAATATTTTCCCACATTTTTTGTGGTTATTTTCAGATGTCTTCACTCATCCCTCTCGTAAAAAAATATGAAAAGGATTTTTAACTTGACAATAATCTATGATCAATACTATTTAAAAAGCTAAAGCATTTTTTAAAAGTTGTTTTTAAAATGTTTTTTCAATTTATCTGACCCACACTTATTTGTAATAGACCCAGCTACACAATAGAACAAAAAAAGCCAATTTATTTAGCCAATTTTCTGTCCATGCTTTCTACATCAATGATGGGATTTTGCATTGTAAAATCTCTGCATCCATAGACATGGAGCACGTATTAACTAATTGTGAGAGCTATTTGAAGGGATTATCAAACTGAATGAGCATTGGAGAAATTAAGTTTTTTTTTAAAAGGGTCATGCACACGCTTGAAAATCTAGCTATGTAATCAGAAGCACTTTTGATCACCCAGCAGTTCTTGCTCCACCACTCTCACTAACAAGTCCCCAGCTTCAGTGTTGTAATTGTGCCCCCTCAGGAAATATTGCAGATAAAATTACACAGCCTGCACTCAAGCTGTGAATGACTCTGTAACCGTGGAGATTATGTTACAAGATGCTTTTTAAAAAAATCTTTCCTTTTTCTTGTCCCAACCCAGTGGTGTGTAGTCCTTACTCACTGTGGAAATTTATAAGAAAATTCCCTTTGTTATTGAATGTGATATTTTTATATGCATACTCCTTTTCTTTGGCTGTAGATTTTTATTTGAGAGGACAAACAACTTTGATTTTTGATAAGAGGCAGTTTGTTCTTTATCTAAGATTAATTGGTGAGTAAACCATTTTATTACAGTCCTCCCACCTGCCTTGTGTTATCTTTCAACATTGTTTGCAGTTGTATTTATTTATTTATTTATTTATTTATTTATAGTTTTGATAGAGTTTTTAAAGAATGGGGGAGAGAAAGATGGCATAACATGCAAAACAAAAATGCCATTTTAAGAATAAAATCAGCCTAATGCTGAGCATTTCAGCCATAGAATTATTGAATTTCAACTGATTTTTTGTTTAAATTTTTTAACAAACTATAAATGTTTATTGATTTATTTAAACAAGTTCTGCATATAATTGTGAAGTGAATAAAAGGAAAGGTGTTTCCCCTCTAGGAATGATGTATTCGACTGATTTGTTTTCCGTTTGGATTAAGTAGGTCATTAAACTATTTGGTTGCACTTTAATTTAATGTAACACAAAGAACAAAAAGAAAAGCACCAAGTAAAATGAATTCATCACTGTGCTATTAGTTGGATTTTTCAAAAAGATTAAAAAAATTTAAAGTACAGAGGAGTGGAAAAAGAATCCAAGTTTTTACAGCTTTGTTTGATTTTTGTCCAAAATCCTTTGCATTATTGGAGTGAATCATGTCATTCCTTCCCAATTTTATTGTTAAATTTACCTTCAAACGAAGCTTCATGGGTTATATAGGTTTACAGTATAACATGGCAGTGATCAATAGGGCGTCCTACGTAAATGATGTATTGTGTTCAGGTCAAAGAGGGAGAGTATGATTAAATAAATAAGAGCACATCTGGATCTTCTTTGAATTTCCCAAGTGCTTTGTACGTTTGTGATCATTATCCACTCTTTGTCAAAATGGAGAGCAGATGGTGTATCGTGTCTAAATCGTGTTGGTCACCTAACTTTAGAACTATTACATTTATGCGGAAATACGCCCTCAGATTCAAACCCAAGCATATACACAGCCTGTTGTCTGGTGAGTGTTGTAAAGCAGCATGCTGAAACATTCTGCAGATCATTCTCCTTAATAGTTGTGTTTAGTGCTGGTTTTATTGCCAAGTGGTGTTATACCAATACTGGTAAGATACCTCAATAAACTATTGAAAAAAGTATTAAACTTGTTTTGTTTTTTAAAGACGATATTCAAGAATAGTAATGTAATTAATGTTGTGGATATGCCCTAAAATGTTCCCATAAAGATAGGGCTCCAAACATGCTGTTCCTGGTCTTTTTTAGACCGTCAAGATTATGGATTAAATATGTTATCGGTGAATAGTTGATGAAACTGATCAGAGACTGGTTTTCTCTTGATAAAAACCTACCAAGCAGGTTCACACTTGACTCACTATTGCTGAGATTTAGTTTTATTTAATTGATGTCAACCCTAGACCACAGCAGATTTGTGTTTTAACATCTGGAACAGCTGTCTATTTACTTTGAGTATGCCATGTATTTGCATTTTAGAACAATTTTTCCTGGAATGTGAATGTTTTAAAACTTCATCTAACTGTAGCCCTGTCTTCTGCTGTGGCCTGTTATATCTACCAAGTAGAGTTTTTGTTTACAACCACTAAAAGTTCAAATATCCTGTATTACATAAAACATATTCCAGCGTTCATCTCTGGAAAATGGATTTAATTCTTTACTAGGTTTTTGCAAATGACCACATAATTAATAGGCTTATATCATAAAAATGATCAAAGGACGGCCTTATTAAAATAAATCATTTATCTGATTTACAGTCTGCAACTTGGTCATAAAGCTGTCTCAGCCCAACATGCTGATCAAGATCGTGTGATCCAATTCAAAGTTATTTAATCTCATATCATGGAGCTGCTTGTTTCTATGAACTCTGTGGCATCTAGGTAGTGTTCCCTGTCAGATTGGTTTTGATATTATAACGTTGTGGTCCCTCTTTACAACAAGTTTTTACATCTTCAGAAAATATTGATAGTAGATAATCATACATGGGATTAGACCAGCATTTTCATTGTTATTCCAGTCATAAACATCCACATTTTGATAAAAAGCCAGTCAAAACTGACACAGACGTCAGCTTGCAAATATGTCTGTTCTCACTGTTTTTATCATAGCAAAGAGGAAATTAATTCAAATAATATTTCGTTTTTTAACTTGCATGATAAACAACATTGTTAGTGCCGGATTTGGTGCTTTTAAAGCAAATAGACATTTCCAAGATGGAGAAAAGCACGTGCCAAAGCAGCTGTATAGTAGTTTTTAATTCAATTATTGATTCTAGCTTTTGTTTTTCTTTGTTTGCATCCCCCAAACAATGGTTTGCATTCAGACAGTTTCTTGGACCAGTTATGTTTGTCTGCTCTGGTTTAGTATGGTGCCATTTTAGAGACGGAAAAAAGGAAGTGACATTGTACATGATGCAGTTATTGCTCATCCCTTTTGTCTAAAGACAAGGCTGAGACAGCATGACGCCACTCACTGTGAGCACAGCTGCAGCTTCCTTGACTCTGCTCGCTGAGGTCGTGGATGTATTTATTTCCAGAACTGTGGCTTCAGTTGTGGTTAAATGTGTCATGCTGTGATGGGTGCAGAAATCAGCCATTGTGACTAGATAAACCGCTAAAGACAAACAGTTGCATTGACGAATGGTTTACATTGCTAGTATAAAGGCTCCACCAACATCAGCCAACATGGATGAATGAATTACTTTTGAAATGCTATATCTTTGTTCATGAGATTTGTAGAGCTTGTGGGATCCCCCATAGTTTTTAATTTTAAGAAATGCCTATCTAATAAACACAAACATTTTCTTCAGTTTAGATTTTATTTGTTTGAATCAAAACAAAAAATTGTATTTTTGCTTCATGATACAGTCTTATATGACATAATATAATATTGTTTTCTATTGGTTTTAACAATAAGGAATAAAAATATATTGTCACCAAAGTCATGGAAACTCCAGATCCATACAGTTTTCACATCAAGCTTTTAAAAATATATATATATTTCCAGTTATTTTCACTGAATTGAATTGTTTAGAAAGAATAAAAACTAGAAGCAATAGAATAAAAGTATGATTTCTATTCTCTGACAAATACATGTACTGTATTTTTTTTCCAAGTAATTCAGGATAATGATTTACATACGGCTCTTCCATCCATCCATTTTCTATACTGCTTATTCACAGTAGGGCGATTATAATACAGTGTTTGTTTGCATTACTGAATGTTGTGGAAGGCTGAGTAAAATTAATTTTCCATTATACTTTTGCATCTTTGTGGTTGTATTGGTCATGTCTTAATTGTTTTTGTTTATATTCAATGTTTCTTGAGGGCTCAAAAGTACAACACATTTGTCAGTAAAGCGTCTACATTTATGTAACACCTGTTCATCTTTTCTAGGCATGTATAAACTTTTAATTGTATATGCATCTACAATTTGAATACAGTATACAACGTTCACATCTACAAACAAGTACTGAACATTCAAACAGGTTCAGTGTATTGCCAATTTCACTCATGTACAGACTAGGGATTGAACCACAGACCACTATCCCAACTACTACGACTGTGCCTTTCTGTTTTGTCATTAACCCTATGTGTTAGACATTTTTCCAGACTTTTTTCATCTTTTCACCATGCTTTGCCGTGCAGATGTTGAAATATCCTATTTATTTGCTGTCTAGTATAGAGACTTTGTTTTTCAAATTTTTTTTGTAATGGACTAAAAGTTTGGCACAAAGAGGTGCATTCCAACCCACTCTTCAAGAGGAAGAATAAGTGTTTGGTAGATACTCTTTTTATACCCAATCCTGAGACACTCACCAGTTACAATCTTCCACAACACCATTTATGCATTGTTTATTCAGGAAACTTTCCTTTCATTGGTTCTGTCCCAGCATTTTTGTACTGTGTAAGTTTGTACATTAGGCCTATAAGTATATATTCTTACTATGATTAAGTTACCGTAATGAAGACATCGAAAATAACTTTTCTATATTTGTTAGTTAAAGGTTCAAACAAACAAATTACAGACTTAAGTTTTTATTGTGTTTAAAATAAACCAGCTTTCCAGAAAATAAGCTTTGCACATGCAAAAGGAACATGAAAAAAAACTTTGTTTTAAAACACTTTGAGCTGTTCCATTATGAGATGAGGCAGAGATGGCTATCTCGACAGGGAAAAATTACAGCAGCCTTTATAGCCGACTGGGCAATTGTAAAGTAACACCTGGCTTCTACATCCATGTAGGCAAATTCCTGGCATGCGATGAATACTTAATGAGGGAGACATCTGACCCCGGTACGGTCTATTCATTAAAGCCTTTTTTGTGTTCACTATGGAAATCCTTTCAACAGCTTCCTAAAATGTGGGGGCTGAAAGATGACTATGATTAACAGAAACATTTATTTATCCCACAAAAACAGATGTTGATTGTTTTTTTTTGTTTTTTTTCTTGCACTCAGATCAGTTTTATGCTCCCTTTTGAAAAATAACAAATATGCAGCTATGGATGCCTTTGTCAACTTTACATGACAGAACCCATTGCCACTTTCAATTACTTTTCTCAGGAGCTCATTAGGAAATCAATGATATGTACATTGTGTACGCTTGGGAATTGATTTTGCAGGCAGGGTTTTTGTAAGTGTCTATGAGATGGTGATTAAGATGCCCATCCACCTCTCATTTCAGAATCCAGAAGGAGCTGGCAGAGATAACCTTGGATCCACCGCCAAATTGCAGGTAAGAGCCTGTTGATTGTGTGTTTTATGAAAGGTCTTTTAGCTCTGACACCTGAGGCACTTTAAAGTGTGTATGTGTGTGAGTGAGAGTGTGTGAGTGAGTGAACTGTGCCAGCTCAGCAAGTTGTGTAAATCATACCGGCAAATAGACTGCTGTGCTGCATTTTGATGACTGATTGCTCTGGATAAGGCTGAACAAATAAACGTTATAGGCAGTCTAAACTTGGCTTTGGGTAAAAAGTCAAATAAAAATCAAGAGGCTTGAGATGTTTGCCTGTGCTCACCACCTTTTTTGCAGCTGTATTGTTGGTTTGCATGCTGCAGCAGCCTGACTGGTTTGCACTGTTCCTCTTCCTTCTTAATCAGAGTGCAATGAAAGGCTGAAATGTTGTGTGCCCGTGCATTTATTGGATAAATGTAACAATCTGCACGCGAAACAGATTTTCCAAACACATCAATGAAACACTTGTGTTGCCAACAGTACTCGTCCTGACTGTTAGACAGTTTTAGCAAAAGATGAATCCTCAAGTTGAAAACGCACTAGTTCTAAACTTTTTTGTCATTGATAAGCTTTTGATTTTTTTGTTATCACGAAACACGGGAAAGGAGGGGAATCAGATGTGACAGATGCCGTATGTCCTCTCTCAGAGCTTCCTCAATTAAATGTGCTACCTCTTGTAGCAACTCTGGACAACTTTTAGTAATTTTCCTTCGTCTTATTCCACCACTTTCATCTGCGTTGAAAAAATAGCATATTCTTGTTCTTTTTGTTTATTGGAGTTTAAGAAACAACTATTGATGCATTAAAGGTCTATGGACAGGCCAAAAAAGTCCTGCCCACTGAGTTTGATGGTTGGGTTTGACTGTTGAAATTATTTCACAGCGCTTACAAAGGAGGCATGAAATAAATAAATACACAGTAAAATGAATAAATATATTTGTAAATAAGAATTTTCTTTAATAGGACTTTTTAGTATTCATTATTTGAAAAGGTTGATTTAATTATTTCATGGGGCATTTCATTATTTCATTGCATATTTAATAATTTCATGATGTATTTAATTATTTAGTTCTAAATATAATTAGATGATTTTATGAATTTTCTTGATACATTTGATGAATTAATGGGAGATTTACGGGTATTTCATAACATCTTTAGTCATTTCATGATATATGTTGATTCATTTATATTTGTTACCTTTATCTACATACGCACCAGCATTATGGTTAGGTCCAAGCATTTCCTGGAGAGCAGAGAGAGCAGGAAATCTCAGTGATCGAGAGGCAGTGTGCCCAGCAGCTGGGTTTACACAGTTATGTCTGTACACAGCCACAGGATACAAGCCAGTTTTATTCTTTCGCGGCATCAGTAAGACTTCCCTTTTCCGTTACTATTAAGTCCTGAAATGTCACCTTGTTTTCAAAACCTTAATAGAATATATGCTGCACTGCTCAACATAAGAGATGAGCTCATTGTCTCAAAAACTGCACACTTGTCCAGACAAATAAACTCTTTCGACTGTTAGGTCTTGCCAGAACTTCTTACCCCTGTATGGCTCAAAATGAGCAACAATCAGGCAGTGCTGGACATACCAATTTAGTCTGGAGTAAGGCTGGGGTAGCTTTATTTTTTCTCTTCCTTTAAAACTTAAAGCGAAACAAGTTTAGTTTTTTTCTTATTATCCCCTTTGGGAGTTTACCTCAATGTAAAGTGCAACTAAACATGAGCTTTGTAACGTGGGTATTAAAAAGATCAGCAGACCCTGCTGCTGTAAAATAAAAACTTAGAAGGGAATTTTGCCTCAAAATGTGTATAGCCCGAACAACAAACAATGTCGCAATAAACCAGTTAGCTAGTTTCTTTATTTCTCAGAAACATAGACAGAATACTTTTGGATGGATAGCACATACAAGTCTTAAGTGTTTTGCATGTGAAAGAAACCAACCTTTTGTGCCATTAGTAATGTACACCATGTCTTTATCGATACAGATGATGTACAATGATTAATGAACAGGTGATATTTCCCGATCACTTCTTCCTGTCCAGAAGAGCAGCAGCCATCACGTATGACCAAGCTTTCATTGAGTTATTTTACATTGAACTCAAATAAGAATACAAACAGGAAACTTGTAAAATCAATGACTCGCTAGTTGAGCTGTAGCTGGATGTTTTTAGTTTTGTCACTGACAGATTTAGCGGTTTTTAAAGTCGTCTTATTTGATTCATACTCAGATTATTTTGTGTAAAGCCCAGAACAGCTACATTCTTCCGATAGATTATGATTTCCAGAACTGAGGTAGTGAGTCAGATTGTCAGGGAGGTAATGGTGAACCACACTTGTGTTGTACATGATGAACGGAGCCAGCTGAACTGGCTAGACTGGCTAGAGCTTAAACCTGGTTTGAATTGATTTTAGCAATGCCTCCACATGGCACAGCATGAAATAGACCAGATTGTAAATGTAGTAAAAGACCCATTTAGATTACCAGAAGTGTGAAACTGTGTAGATGTACAGAAATGTTAGTCGAGCCCAAAATCATAAAAAGATTAATTCACCAACCCTAGATAGTTGGCTTTGGAATCTTTCTGTATGCATGAATGAATGCACATGCTCCAAAGTCTACAAGTGTATACCAATAAAGCCAAATTCCCAATTATCCTAATCCCATTCACTTTTTTTCTCTGTCACTTGGTCGTTTCTGTAACTGCAGAAATTGTAAATACAGAGAAGCACATAAACGGAGGAACAGAGGATCAGGGTTGGCTATCCGAACAGAGCAGCTCATATACCTTTTTGTTTATGGAGTAACGTAAAAGCTGAGGTCACTTTAAGCAGGTGAGAAATGAATGGAACTGCGACAAATAGCACCATCACAGTCGGTTTGTTCCCTTTCAAATTTCAGCTACCAGGCCTATGTATGCCTTTATGTTTGCTGTGAGAAAAGCAACAACAGAGGGGGTAAAAAGAAATTTCACAAACGGCTTGTTTCATAAAAACTGACAGATTTTTTTTTTTTAAAAGGAAACAGACTTCTTGAGAAACGTCTATGCTGAGAGGAAGGCTTGTGACGAATGGATTAGGCTTGCCCGCAGTCAGAAATCTTTAGTCATAAGTGAAAAATCAGGCTTGAGCTGTTCAGATGTATTTCTGAGGCAGTTAGGTATAATCAAGCAGAGGTGCGGCACAACTTGAAATTGATGCATTCATAGACCCTTGGGGGTATTTCCTTCACAATAACAGCTCCCAGTTACCCCGCAAGCTTATCAGCTCATTTGATTTAACGTATGTGTGTCAGCATAGAGGTATTCATTCAGGCTGTCATTTTATGCCACGTAATGGTATAGTCCAACAATGTTAACATTAAAAGCCTGTAGCCGAGATTAATTCATTTGGTGTGTCCTCACAAGGAGTGTCTGGTTGAACAAAAGACTCGATGTCTCCCCGGCCCTTTCTTCACCTGTTAATTTATCTGACGGTGTTAAATGGGCTCCACTTGTTACAAGGCATCGGATGAACAGACACTTCTGTTCTTCTCAAGCCTACAAGTTTTAGCTCTTCTCTTCCTATCAGAGTGAAGCATGATCACAGAAACTCCCACAGATGTCTTTTCTGGCTTATTTCTACATTCCCTTCGTCTGTGGCTGGAAAGATGGTGTAATCCCATTTGAGAAATGAGGGTAAAAGCATCTTTAAGTATTACAAAGATGGCATGCCTTCTTTTTTTATTGGATTATTTGGCTTCTTCTTAAAAAGACTTAAGAGATTTCTGTCCAGCCCTATGAGGAAGTATGTTTAATCTTTTTTTTTTAATCATCTCTGTCACCCTTCCAGAGATGAATTAATTGAATGTGACAAGCGCACTAGAAGGGTATGTAAATGGTCCCACACCAGACACATTGTATTAGTGCAGTGCTTGGTTAGGCTTCCGTGCAGTTTGTGTGTGTGTTTTTGGTTATTACCATATCCTTTCATGATATTCCAGCCACTGTTTGATAGGAATCCCTCATTGGCTAAGGGGAGATTATGTGTAGATTCAAGCGGGAGAGTTGGTTGCAGCCTCTCCCTCAATGACGCTCATTTCCAAATATCAAAGTTTAAGAAATAACTTAATTTTTTAGGTTTTATGGAGTACCCATATCACATTATTTCTGAGAGAACCTTAGTGCTGTTTTCTCAGATATGTGCAGCTTGTGGTGCAGCTGTTGATATTACAAGGGACTTTGTGAGAGCAAGATCATTTTGAAACATACCCAGGATGTCTTTTGGTATGCTATCTTTAACAGTTCAAACAGAAACATGAAGTTGATATAAAGGCTCACACACAGGTAGACAGCCTGAAAAGGGAAGAGTGTACATATGGATGAATAATCAGATCATGCTTAGGTAAACGGAATTGTTTTCAGCCCTGATGTGTGTGGGCTATCACAGATGTTAATATAAAGTTCTATCGCTGCAGTTTGTTGCTAAGACAAACCTTAAGTGCAGTCAATATGTTATGGGCATTTCCCTTAGCACCTACTCAGCCCATCATTTATCTACACAATTCGGTTTAGGTAGTTTATCGATACAAAAATTGGCTGACACAATCATGAGAAAACCATGAAGGATTGCTGTGTTGGGCCCTGTTTTTGGAATTTACAATGCTGATGATCTGAGAAAAATCTAAATTGGATGTTTGTTGCTTCCACATTTTTAGAATGGATATGGTCAATGTGACTGAGTTGTCAAAGTCTTCTTATGTTTTTACTAAAGAGCTTTCAAGAAATAGATTGTTTCAGCTTGTGATATCTGAAAAGCTCGTACAACACACACAAACATAAATTCACAGATGCTGTTTAGTGTACAGTTCATATTTGTGAGGTATCTTTGCGCTACGATAGCTTGAGGAGGGGGGTAAACTGGGATAAAACGAGAAATTAAGCTGAGAGTGGCAGAAAACATGCTAAACCATCTGCTGCGTGAGATCCAAGGAGGAACTAAAGAAGAACATGATTTCTCTGCAGCCCTCCCACAGAGAGCAGAATCTGTGAAAGTGCTAATTATTCACTTTCTCTGTAACCAACCCTTCTTCAAATTTTACTGCCACCCTGTGCTATTTGAGCTGCACATCTGCCTGTATTTTGTCTTCCTAATTCATTTTTAACAGTGTCGTCATTTTTTATTTTTGTTCTGGCTTTTTGAGAATGAGGTCAGAGTGAAATGTGTAGGATGGATCCTAATCTGTGCAGAGTGCCGCATTCCTAGTGTGTTTCAGCTTCCTGCAGATGTTCATTGCAAAAATTTATTTTTGTGGTTGCACATGCATCCTCTCCTCAAAAGTGATTGTTTTGTTTGTGTTTTTTAACTATGCTTCTATACCATCATAATATAAGGACTCATAGGACGTTAATGCCTACAAAGATGTACTCGATTTAAGATTTTCGACTTTAGGAACTGCAAGTCACAGCTATTCGGCAGCGGGATTTTGGGGGAATTTCATTTTAGATGTGGAAAACAGTTTTTTGTTTTCGTTTTTTTCCTCTCTACTCTCAGTAGCTGGCTTCCCTCCCATGAGATACTCTCTCTTATTCTCTGAAAACTGCACTCAGACTGCTGCCTAGTGCTGTTCAGATACTGACTTTTCATAAATATTTAATTCAAGGGAGAAATAAGTCTCCCTTTAATCTGGCATATTGCTTTGTGTGTAAATCAACCCCTTGTCTTGCCATGAAGGCCACCTGATTTTCTCGACTGTTAATTTAACTATTGATTTAATCCATGAAACTCATGAGTATGGGTCCAATAGCTTTATGCTCTAAGTGTTACCATTATGGTGATCTAAGTCAGTGTTTCTCCAACCCTGGTCTTAAGGCACATTGCCCTGCACGCTTTCCAAGTTTCCCTGCTCCAGCACACCTAATTCACACAAATGGAACGACTTTTCAGCTCTGCAGAAAGCTGCTAAAGTCCCATTCATTAGAATCAGGTGGGCTGGAGAAGGGAAACGTGGAAAAACATGCAGGGCAGTGTGCCTTGAGGACCTGAGTTGGGAAACACTGATCTAAGGTTAAACTGTAATCCCCCTCCATTTCATCACATCTGTTTTTATTTGTAGTTAACTCCCACCGTCAGTGCTCGTAGCATTAGACTCAGCAGATGAAGCTGAGGTAAAGGACACATCTGTGACTGGACAAAATGGGTATAGAACTGTGTATAACAGCAGACTTTAAGAGTCACATGTAAAGAAGTGTTCCCCTGTACCCCGTGTGTGAAGCCTCATAAAGAAAGTCTGGGGAATACTGAAGAAGGTTATTTGCGTCCCATTGCTGCAAACAAGTACTTTTTTGTAAACTATCTTCAAGACTCAATTTGTGAACTCCCTTAAAAGCTCCAACATGAAAACATTTCGATATATAATCATAGAAGATGTGTTCAGTTAGTCCAAACCATGTCCTCCAGCCTCACTTATTTAACTCGTCTGCCGTTTGCTTTGACTAACAAAGCGTGTTCCTGTCTGTGAATGAGGTCGTTGATGTGTGTGTACACGATGTATAGCATGTCTGTGAGTAGGCTGAATCTTTAGTCTCTCTTTTTAGATATGCAATCCTGTTCTATAGCAGGGAGTACTGCAGTAACCTCCCACAGTGCTGCTCACTCTCTTAATAGAAAGCCACACAGGCAGTTAAGTGTTGAGTCGCACACATAAACAGTCATGTTTCAATGCGCCAGGAGGATTATCTCACATTGTGCCTCTGACTTATTCACATTAAAAATGTACTGATATAAACAGGACTCACTTAAATGGAAGGTCATCCCCAGATTTTTACACATTAAAAGCAGTGTTAGTAATACAGGTATATCCTCACAGATACACTCACTATTTAAACATAACCACAGTTGTTATCCTGACAGTATGACTACCACTTCCTCTCTCGCTCCTATAGCCGGAAATTCATTTAAGCTGAGCACTCAGAAACATGCTTTTGACTTCCTGAGTGTCACCGAGCCAGACTGTTACATTGACCTTTTCATTTAGGGTGCAAAACAAATCGAGAAAACAGACCTAACTTAATAAACGTCCAGGGGTTTATATGGAATGAATTTTAATTTTAAGTATGAAAATTATCTCCCTGTCTGAATGAGCTGCTTCATGCCGATGAAAACTTTTTTTTATTAGTCAAAGAGTAAGCTCTCTGTAAAAGCTACAATTGGTTTAAATGTGGCTCCATTGTGGGCCATTACACAATACAAATAATATTATGACATATATATTAGCACAGTTTGAGTGTTTAAATCTCGTCCATTTTACTTTGGTTCTTCATGAACTTTTTGAATGTTATGAGAAATATCCATATTTTGGTTCAACCGGTCTGCAGTTCTTTTTTTTTCTCAGTCAAATAAAATTTTTCCCCCATTTTACCTGAAAAGGTAATGAGACTACCAAATTTGTAGACTTAGACTTAGACAGTACTTTATTGATCCCTTGGGAAGACTCCCTCAGGAAATTAATTATGCACATCCCGTGTAAGTATAGAAATGAAGTGACAGTTTTACAAAGTCTGTCCAATGTCCAACATCTGCTTAAGGTCACACTGCAAAATAATCCTGATTGTTTTTTTAAGTCCTTAAATGTTTAGAGCGTGTTGGCATATGTAAATGTATTCAACTTCTGGAGTTTTTCCATTCAGCTGACTGCAGTGCTGTTTTCCTGTTGCTCATCACTGTAACAGTTATGTTAGTATTGGTACTAACACCAAAAAGACATGCCTGTCTCAGCATGTTGAAAATCATGTTCTGTTGTCTTTGGACAGATGTCTGCCCCGCTGTGAGATTGTATCTTAAGCAGGGCCTCCCTCTTAGGGAGGGATAGAGGGCAGTAATAACACTTTTGATGCATTTATAGGAAGCCATAGAAGATTATGAATTGTTCACTGATGTAAAACAAAAGTCTTCATTCACAGCGAACATAACAAAACAAAATGTAGTCATATGGTTTAAAAAAAGGAAAGGAAAAAGAACATATAGAGAAATGCATCAATAATTGTCCTGTAAAAGCATAATCATTGTGGAATTAACGTGTATTTTCAGCCCTTGTCTGAAGAACATGCATAATGTGCAGCTGTGGAAAGATTAAGGATAAAATAAATTTGCACACTCAAAATCTTGACTGCTTGACATATGCAAGAAATTGATCTTGCATTTCAAATTAGGTTGATTTAATTGACTTTTTTATCCTCTGTTCCAAGGAAAAGTCTTTGGGCTTAGGCTCTGTCTTTTCTGTCTGATCCCCATTTGACAAACTCATTAAATTCTAATATATAATATGTAACAGCCACAAATATTAAACAGAACACAGAAAAGGGTCGCAGAGCTCAAAAAGGTTTTTTTAACAAAGTTTTTTCTTTTCTCTTTCTTTCTCTCTCACAAGAAATTTCCTCAGGATGCAATTGAAATGCAAAATATAAAAAAAATCCTGATTGTTGCATCTAATCAAGTACACTCCTGATCGAAATCTTAAGACCAGTTTAAAAAAATTGCGTGAATTTGTATTTCGCATTTTCCGATCTTAGGAAGGTTCTAAGTAGAGGTTCGAAATGCAAAAAGCAGAAATTGGAAGAAGAGACCAAAAGTTTTGAAGGGTTCTAAGGGTTATGGAACTAAAAAATGAAATGTTAGACCCAAAACAATCTCTCCAGTGCTGAGCTGGTGGATCCAAATGACTGTCTTCAAGAAGTGACGATCCTCATCCCAGATTAAGGACATTACTGGTGCTGACTTCAGCCCAATAACCATCAGATGGCATTTGCAAAGGGAGGGCTTTAAAATCAAGAAACGTTTTCAAAGGCCACATCTCCTTCAACACCACAATATTGCCTGTTTGGACTTTGCAAGCAAGCGTCAAACATAGGACATTCAAAGTTGGAAGAAACTTTTTTTCTCTAACGAGAAAATTATGGTCCTGAGGGCCCTCGTCTGTGTGGTAATGACTGAGTTTTTCAAACACTCAGAACAATAACATCACTCCTTTGGACCATCTTGCATGCTCCTCTGATCTAAATCTAAAGGAGTACATTTGGGGATAGATAGCAAGGGAATTTTTTACAAAAATGGACAGCAGTCCCAGACAGTGGATGCCTTTTGTAAGCCATCTTCACCACTTGGAGCAACATTCCCACTAGCCTTTGGGAAACACTTCTCTGATCAACTATAACGGTGGAGCTACTCATTACTGAATCAGTTTTTGACACTTCAATTTTTGTTTTGGGAGGTGTTCAGGGTTTTTTTGAGCCGTGGTCTTAAACTTTTGATCAGCTGATGAACAGTCTATTTCGGTCAAATCGTTGTTTCTCCTTAAAATATATCGGGCCTACCCCAATTTTGTCCAAAGAGACAATGCAGATACAACTATAAAGTTAACATCAAAGCCAACAATAGAATAAAATCGCTACTCAGACCAGAGTAGATATAGAGGGAATACGAGTGCAGTAGAGGGGGTGGGTGGGGCTTGCAAAGATAAGCCAGCAGGTTTATTTAAATTAAAAAAATCTTAGCTTTGTGTTATTATCAAATCATTGTGTTTTATCAGATATAAAAAGAAAAACACTGTGATATTGTGAAACCACGACTATGATCTCTAGTGGAGCGGCTGAGTCATCATTTGTGGTTGTGTTTGGTTAGCAGCCACAGACTGTCATCACAGAGATAAAAACAGAAGCTAAGAGCAACAGTCCCGTGCTTCTTTTTATCTGATGGCGTTGTCACAACTTAACTCGGTCGACCAGCTTGGATAGAGGGGATATAATAGGAGTCCATGTGACAGTGGCGGCGTGCACCAAGCATTCAAATGATTTTGTTTTGTGAGATTAATTTTTCACTCTTTTCAGCAGATGTCTTGCCATGATCCTGTTTTTGTTTATATTGGTATTTATTTTTTATAGATGACTTTCCATTTCTACACTCAAACTGTGTAAGTTATTTGCAAGCTCTTGTTCTAAAATGTTTGATTTAGCAAGATGAAAGATTTGAGAGAGAGATTTCTCCTCCCATTGTTTTACATTTCAGTTTCTGTTTTTATTATGGCAATAATGCCACAGAACTTCTGCTTTACAGATTTAGGCCTGTTCATTTATTTAAACAGACCTCGAATGGATCATTGTTGCCTTGTAATATGGCTGCATTAAAGTCCAGAAAAAGCTGTTTTTGAATCTGTTTGCACGTGTAGCGCCTCCGTGAGGGCAACAGGTCAAACATAACAGAGCCAGGGTGGATGCTGTCTTTGGAGACAGCCCTGGCTCTGCTGAGGCAGTGGGGGGTGTAAATGTCCATCAGGGAGGGGAGAGGGCAGCCGATGATCTTCTGTGCTGCCTTGACAACTCTCTGCAGCCTCTCCATGTCAGCAGCAGTGGAGCTGCAGACCCATACTGTGATGTAGTATGTCAGCAGGCTCTCGATGGAAGAATGTTAGAAGGTCAGCATGACTTAAACCACATAATTCTGACTGCAACGCTGCCCACTTTCAAACAGTTTGTGGACTGTCTCACCAGGGAATATAAGACATTGGACTTACTGTATGCCAATGTTAAGGAGGCATACAGCTCCACTTCCCTTCCTCCTCCTGGAAGCTCAGACCACAACCTCATCCACCTGCAGCCCCTTCCTGTGACCACCAGGATGGTGAGAAGATGAAGGTGGTGACGATAAAGCTTTACAGGGTGGCTTTGAACTTAAAGACTGGAAGGTACACTGTTTCCCAATGAACTAGCCACGGATCACCAGAGACGTCAAGGTCCTGCTAAATGAGAAGAAGAAGGCCTTCAGAGGACAGAGACCAGATGAGGCTGTTTTTCAGAGGGAGCTCAAGGTGAAGATCCAGCTGAGCAAAGACAGCTACAGGAAGAGGCTGGAGCACAAAGTCCAGAAAACCAACATGAAGGATGTGTGGAGCAGCATGAGCATCACTGTCTCGAACCCATCTGGTAGCCGGACGATAGGAAGTGGTAGTGAGCTAGCCAACGAGCTGGATCTTTTCTTCGCCGATTTGATGAGAGGGCACCAGACCACCCCTCCCCCAGCAACAGCCAGCCATCCCCATTCCTCCAGCCCTGCTGTCACCCCTCCCCCACTGCTCCCCATGGACAACATCATACCTGTGCTCGCCCGAGCACCTCCAACAACTACACTGACGATAAAGTCCACTTTATCGCTAGTCACTTAACATTTTTCATTTTCTCTGTTCATTGCTTATTTGTTGTGTTTTAAGCTGCTATCATTTATCACTGGTCAGAATTGCTCACTACTTTAGTTGCATTTATTTATTTTCACCCTGTGTTGCACAGCAAGTTCCCTTGGGATAAATAAAGCTTTTTGAGTCTTGAATCTTTGAAAAACCTTTGGTTTTCAAAACCCCCTAGTACATGTGGACAAGGTCTTCATGTGGAATTGAAATGTGGCAATGGCACTTTGTGCCCCCATTCTTATTAGAAATTAAATTAGCAACGCGTCTCAATGAGATTTTCTGTAATAATAAATGTTACATTTATTGAGAAAAATAAGACCAAATATGAAGAATTCTCTGAGGATTTTCAAGCATCAATTAGGCTGAAAAAAAGCTCTCCCCTTAATTTTTTTCCTTTACATGTTTAATGGGCATGGAGCCCATTTATTGGGTTTTTTCACTACTATCTACTCCCCACGGCTTGGGTCTAGTCAGTTTTTGTATTCAATCAAGGGCTGGTAGTACCCCCTAAAAGTTTAGATTTATCAACAACAAATACCTGATTTAATCATTTTTTAATAATTCCATATTGAAATGCCTAATGAATTAACCAACACCAAGAGTCAGCCAGTATAATGTTATCACCATGTCATTCATTATTGTCTTGAGTGTGTGTCACATAGAATTGACATCAGGGTTCAATCAGACTGTCATATTTGTAAAGGAAAACCACCTAAACCAAGTTGTGGCATTGCAAGGAGAGCTGAACAGGGCTGACAGGGTGCTAATGGAAAACCCCTATTAGTAGTCCTGTCAGTGTAGAATTTGACAGATTTACATAACCTGATTGAAACGTTGTTGTTTACGGTCCTAGGGGGAAATGGCAAGTAAAAGCGTTTTTCTGAGTAATTTCCACATGCTTGATAACTCAAACAACAGTGAAGTATAACACCATGATGTTCTCAAATTATGCGTCTGGAGCATCACTTTTATGCATCAAAACAACCCAGATTTAAAAAACATTTTTTCCGCAAACAAGATCAGCTTGAATGTTTCTTTTTTTTATCTAGGATGTGTGAACAACCAGAACTATTGAATTTAGCCTAAATGTTTTGAAGTGTTCAAAGTAGCAAGATTTTGGATCGAAACTGTGGATCTGCATTCTCGATTTCATTCAGTGTCTGTTGGTCTGCTCTCAGCAAGCTCCCTTTTGTTTATTTTCCATTTCTCATACTAAGCTAATGCCTCTCTAAACTGCAGTGCTGCTGAATCGATAGTGCAACAAGAGCCAGTCGGTATACACAGACTCCACTGCAGTATCCACATGACAGCCACCCTAAAATCAGATCATAATGTGTTTCGGTCAGCAGACTGTGCTACAGCTGATATGGACATCTTTTCTAAATCACTCAGGTTGCGTTCAAAGTCAGTCACTGTCATTGCATTGCGTTGCATTGCATCTCAGGCAGCTCTTAACCATTTCTGCTGCCTATCTCAAAGGTATCAGTAGCACTTATTGTCTCCCATCTCAGAGCATTTTCATTCAGTCTGTCACCCTGGCTTTCTTCGCTGCAGTCACGTCTGCCCTTGATCAGATTAATTATGCGCTCAGTGCAAAAAAGGAAACCGTTTCAAGGTAGTTGCACCATAGAGCTGTTCGCTCTACTGGGCATTCCATTCTGACACCGGTATGCCCCGAGCTACCATTAATCAAAGAGTGTTCACGGCATACTATAAGGGAAACTGACAGTAGCACACAGGATCGCATTGCTCGCTATAAATCTCTGGTTAATTGTCTCCATGCATGCCTCACTTGATTTTCCAGCTGATGTGGCTGTGATGGCTCTTAAATTCTTAATGTGCCCTTTTGTGGTCCGCCTTCAACAGCCATCACCTTCAAGCTTCACTCTAGTGGGGGGATGTTTCCACTTTTATTGTCAAGGGAATTCAGCAGGGACGGGGGCATTAATACTGTTAATATTAATATAGCTAATGGATCTTTGTATATCATCACTAAGTGGACCCTTCATTCGTTTCCTGAGCCACTGCACCACGCCGTTAGGATGGATACAAAACTGTCCTCCTGCAGAACAGAGGCTGCTAGCTCGCTGCCCAGCAGCTCATGTGTGTGTAAACTGTGAGATATTGGCAGCCGGACCAATAATTCCAACGCAGGGGATTATTTGGTCGCGGTTTCATTATGGTTTTGGCAGGGAGCTGTTCACACGCAGCCTGGGCGAGCCCCCCCAGCCTCTAAAGCCACCTCACGCATGCACACACACACACACACACACACACACACACACAAACACACGGAGGATTAGCTTCCTGCAAGGGCTTTGATTTCAGCGCAGGTGACAAATGCCCAGCAGCTGGCCATAAAGGCTGCAATGTGTTGGAGACTTTTTGCATAAGATACTGGATAAATGGCATTCTGATCTGCTAAAACACTGTAACACGTTCAATATGGTTTAATTAAAGGTGATACACAGCTTTGACGGAACAAGGCACAGGGTCTTTTAAACGTAATATTGTTATTGGAAATTGTTTTCCGTTTGTCTGATAAAGGTTGGAGTCTGCTTTGGCTAGACTCTCCTCAGTACCTTTCCCAACAAAAACATGGGAGGTATAAAGGAGAAAGAAGTGAAAAATAAGTATTGTTTGTGGTTAGTTTGCTATTAGAGGAGGTGTGTTCTTGGAATGGCAGTGTTTCTACCCTTTTAAAGGTAGAGAGGGGAACCCCTGTTTTTGATTCGTCAATTCACAAACGATGGACAATGGATGAGAATAGTCTGGAGAGCTGCAATCATGCGGGGGCAGCAGGGGTGAAAGATTATTTTCTGTATGAGAGCGATGAAGTAGATAGGGGCAGACCTGGAAATCATTTTTTGGGCTTGCATTAATGATTTGTATTGGACCCGGGAAGCTACAGGTACATCCTGGTCAGAGATCAACAACTATATATATTCATTCCAAGGGCCTTTCATATTAACATGAATGTTTTTTTGTTGTTTTTTTTACACAAATTATAGTTGCTGTGTAATCAATTTAACTTTTATACTCTGAGGCAGAACGGGACCAAGATCACTTCAGACAATCTCCACCACTGCTATCATCAAAAAGAAGATCTGACTAAGTACGGAATTGTGGAAATGATCCATTTGAGGGATTACGTACATATTCTAAGTTTCTGAATGCAGATGCCAGGCTAAACTGAGTAGATGTAACAGGCATTTAGAAATTGAGCTGTTTTACGAATTGAGCTTTACAAAATATTTTATAAACTCTTTCATTGTGCAACTGTCAGAGAAAAAAGACCATCACTGCACCGCTTGCAACACGTTACAAACCAAAGATTGTGCTCATTGCGTCCTCTGTGATGATTGCACTGTGTTTGAATTCAGCCTTCAGGGAGCACTTACATAAGACAAAGCTGTTTCTTTTACGTATCAAGCCTACAGTGTAGCTAATTACATTCCTCAATAGAGCTTCATGGTCGGATTTTTTTTTAATGTACGCTCTTGCGATCATTTTGCTCTTGGCTCAAAGTAGATGTATGTGTTCAGGGCTATGACAGACGAGGAGGACAAAGGCAGAGTGAATTACAGAGAGACTGAATGTTTTTGGCTGTGAGTGATTGCAGTCTATTGGAGCCTATCTCAATAGAAGAGTGACATAAAATCAATGCTGAGAATGCAAAGGTGTCATGATCACTGTTTGCAGGACAGAAAGTGACAGATTGTTTTGTTTTTTTAGCTTGGAAGGTCACCCTGTGTATCTTTATGTTCCCACACAAAGTCTTTAGTTATTCGGCTATATGCAGTGCCTGTTATGAATGCAAATGTATTAATACTCAAGATTTGAAAGCAGTTTGGCGACTGCTTGTTTGGTTCTTCTTACAGTAACTTGATTATTTACCTCAGATGTGCTCCCACAGAGGATGTGTTCATTTCTGCCGTTAACTCTGCAGACAACAACTCTAATGAGTTGCTCAGGACATGAGCAAGTTGAGTCAGCAGATCTCTGTGTCCTTGATGAGTGTTTATCTGTGTATGCTGCTCTTGATGGCTAAGTAATAGCTTATGGTGTTTTTATCATTAGTGCCTACTAAGCCCTACACGGTTCCGCCCAGCACGGTTTAGGTGGCTTTCCAGTAAAGATTACAGGCAAACGGAAAGAAGGACAGACCCACGCGTGGCGTCATTCATACATGACACAAGCACGAGATAACAATCAGAGACTGAGCTCTCTGTAGTGGATATGGTTACTGTTCAAACAGAGATTCTTCTAAAAACGTCCAATCTTCTCTGTCAGTGGGGAATATAATACTGATACCGATCGTTTTGACAGTGATGAAAGGACTGAGTAGACATTTTGTAAAGTTATAGAACACTGGCAGGTGTCTAATTTTCTAAACCCTGCAATTAAGGCCATGAAGAATAACTTTAGATTCAGCTGCATGCCCATAATGTGACTGACAGGAAAAGCAGTCAAGTTAAATTGCCCCAAAAATACCTACTCTTACAAGAGCACTGACAAACAATAATCTTCTAACAGCCATGAATTATCAGTGCCTCTTTTCTTCTTTTTTTAAAGAAAAAA
Organism: Menidia menidia; assembly: GCA_907169785.1. Lineage (NCBI taxonomy): Eukaryota > Metazoa > Chordata > Actinopteri > Atheriniformes > Atherinopsidae > Menidia > Menidia menidia. The sequence continues at coordinate 3,254,459 of CAJRST010005557.1, read as the reverse complement.
AATTATGCCACAAGGAAAAGTTACCCTGGAGGCACTGTGTCTTTGCAGCATACAGGTTAAACAACACCTAAAGCCTATATTAGTATTTGATGAACTGCTTGTGTGTCACTTTCTTCTTTTTTACTTGGGGATGACCCGCAGTTTTCTGTCGGTCGAGAGCAGTGTGAACACCGACATCAGCACCATTTATCTGGTGTTCAAATTAGGTTAAAGGCCATTTACTTAAAATTAGAATTTCACATTGCAGCCACCATTCTTTACTGATTGAATAAACTTAGTAGTGGTGGACAGAATTGGTATGAGCATGATTTTGCTGTATGGTGGTATTAGACAGATTGTTTTATAGAATAAGATTTTTCTGAGCTGAGGATTTTTTAGTCTATATGAAACCATGTTGTTTTCCAGTTCAATTTTACCATTCACTCTTTAAAAATGAAGGATTAACGGTGGTGTGGTGGTTAGCACTGTCGCCTCCCAGCAAGAGGGTTCTGGGTTCGAATCCCGGGGGAACCAGGACCTTTCTGGGTGGAGTTTGCATGTTCTCCCTGTGTCTGCGTGGGTTCTCTCCGGGTTCTCCGGCTTTCTCCCACAGTCCAAAAAAAACCCTGCATGTTAGGCTGATTGGAGATTGGCGAAATTGCCCTTAGGAGTGAATGTGAGTGCGAGTGGTTGTTTGTCGTTGTGTGTCTCTGTGTGGCCCTGTGATGGACTGGCGGACTGTCCAGGGTGTACCCTGCCTCTCGCCCGTTGACCACTGGGATAGGCTCCAGTTCCCCCTGCGACCCCATCAGGGAATAAGCGGTATTGATAATGGATTGATGGATGGAAACAGTGTTATTTGTCGTGACAAACAACACTGGTTTTACTGAAGGAATAATATCAGGAGTTGTGGGTCTTCACGAAGCAAGACATCATGAAGCGTAATTTGCTCTTCTCTGTTTGTGTTTTTTTATTTATTCCACCTCTCAGAAGTGTTTTACAGGCTGGACATGTAGGCTTGTCCATCCATCCTTCCATTTTCGTAACAGCTTATTCCCTAATGGCGTTGCAGGGGGACTCGAGCCTATCCCATTAGTCAATAGGCGAGAGGCAGGGTACACCTTAGACAGTCCGCCAGTCCATCGTAGGGCCACACAGAGACACACAAGGACGAACAACCACTCACACTCACTCCTAAGAGAGAGAGAACCCACACAGACACAGGGAGAACTCCACAGAGAAAGGTCTCGGTTCCCTCTGGGACTTCAACCCAGAACCGTTTTGCTGTGAGGCGATTGGACTAACCCCCACACCACCGTGCCACCATGTATGCTCGTGATTACCAATTCTGTTCATTATTGGGAGAGATTACTGGTCACAGCAAAAGTTAAAACTATTATAAACAGACTTCCTTTTACTGATTTGGACAGTGAGATACTAGGAAAAATTCCGGCCCCTTCATTGGTTTGAATAATCACTGTATATGCAGTGTAATAAGGGAGTCATACAGTATTCCATCTATTCATTGAATAACCTCTGAATAGGTGCAGGAAAGTAATTTATGATGAAGAAAAAAATTGCCCGGTTTTCTGAAATTCTGTCATTTGTATATTCTATTTTTGTGCTTAAATTGCAAAAACAAATTAACATTTAATCTATTTGACACTGTTGGGCAAGTGGTGTTGAACAATATCTAATATTTGAGAATTTATACTGATTAGATTGTTTGAAGGGTTTTTAGACACTCTGTGGTTAAGTCATTATTTACTTCTTTATGCTTCGATAAAAGCGTCAGTTCAATTGGTGGATTCTTTTTTACACCTTTGATATACTTGTGTGCCTCCCAATCTCCATAGCAATATTGGATTTTGTCCAAAATTTCTATGATGAGCTTTTTGACATTTTGATTTAATGAGCTTTTGTCCGAAATGTTTTGGACAAATGTGAAAGCCTAGCGTTTCTGGCACAACAGAGACCCCGATGCATGTAGATGCAAAAACAGCCGGACGCACTTCCAAACCAAAAATTAATGAATTTGGAGAGTAAGCACACTCCCTGGTTAGAACATCATTATAATTTTTGTTTATTTACCCATACACATTATAACACATTATAACCATTTTTACTAGGATGTGCCTGTCATGTTAGGACTATTGGAGGCCCCAACAAAAGAGATTCCTTGTGTAGGTTATTTTCTTTCATTGAAACTCAGTTGTGATATAGCTGATGATACAAGTATTCACGTTAATCACTTTTTACTCCTAAAACCAAAACGTAGCTTGGACCAAGTAAAGATTGAATCAGTAGTAATTGTATTAAAGTGGTCTCCTGGTCTATAATAATCTTTAACCAGTCTTCCAAGGGACATTTTCTGTTGCCACTCATGTTGTGTCTCATGACTACGTAATGAGCTTATTCCATTAACATATCTCCTCTTTTTTGTTACACTGAACCAGATAATCACCAAGTAAACTGTTTGCTATGTGACAGCCATCATAAAGATTAAATGAGATGTGACGGAGTTGGAGATGATAGCTTCTTTTCCAGCAACCGCTGCTTACCATAAAAAGTCTGAATGGCCCAGTTCAAGTGCTAGTTATTGATGCAGGTGTCATGTCTTACTTTAAGCATCATTAGAACAAGCATGCAGGGAGGTAGATTTGAGGCGTTCCCATGAGTTCCCATTAACATTTAGGAAGTTAACTGCCTCTTGAGCCCTGTCATGTAATGTAATGTTGCCAAATTTGATTTCTTCATTGTAATAGCTTATTCGTCCCTAAAGAACCTATTTGGAGTTTATGACTATGAAGATAAATGTTTAAGACCTATTTTGTTCCCATCTGCTCTAGTAGTCTTTGCTTTATTAATGTGTAGCTGTACATTTGCAGTATTTGCTCTTTAAGTTGACAGTTAATCATAGTGATACTCAGCTTAACCCTTTAAAGCCTGATCCAAGACTAAAACAAAACAGAAAATTACTTTTTTTTTTTTAAATTCCTTATTTGGCCTTTTAACAAAATATGTTAGAAGAAAAAACAGAAATACATTTTTAATATTAATAATTTATTACTATGCGATAAGTCAAGATTTATTTTGTGTAGTCTTCTGCCCCCTGATATCAGGTGTATCTGATTGTGTACAATAGGATTTTGAGCAAAGTTTTTACCAATAAATTATGCAAAAGGTGTCAGACGCAAAACATTTCAGAAACCGTATGTATAAAAAATGATACATTTGGCACCACGTTTTAGTCTTCTTTCTATTCTACAAAGACTTTTCCCCACAGCCCCTGTCAAACAAGTCATACTTGTTCATACTTTTGACAATAGTGTTTTCATGAAATTTAACTTTTAACTAGTTGTCTTCAGACTCCAAAACCAATGTATGAACATGCTGGGAGGTATTACAACTGTCTTGTTGACAATTGTTTTTTTTTGCATGGTAGAAAGATAGACTCCAATCAGTTTGGAAATATCCTCCTCTGATAACCCTTCCCTAATCAACGAGCAGACACAACTACCTTTTATTTATGTACTTTTTGCTCCTTGGCAATGTGTTAGTGGAAGTGGCTTTACCCAGGATTTCACCTAAAATAACCTGTTTAGTTGTGCCTTGTACGGAAAAAAATATATATTTTTTTAAATCCTACAAAGAGTAAACTAAATTAACCATCTGAAACATAATTACATGAATAGCACTTGGGCCTTAAGTGTAGGTCACAACTGCAAATAATTTCCGTGAATATTAAATCACTAATAAATTGTTAAAGTTGTGGCTGTTATTTTTTTTAGGTGACTAAAGCACAGCTCTATCTGTAACTGCCATGGCGTAGAGTTTTTCTTAGAACGTACACATGCACCCACAGCCACTGCAGGGATGTAATGTTGCTAGGCAACAGGTTCAAGACAATGGATGCAGTGCAGTTGGTTTAGTGCTGATTCAAAGGTTAGCGGGTGTTTGAGTAACACCACGCCTGACTTCCATTCCATCAGCCGTTCTGTTGCCTACTCTTATGACCTCTGCTCCCAATGAACATGTGCTTTGTTAGCACATGAATCAATACAGTGAAGAGGGACAAAGGCTCACACATGTCTTTTTTACAGTGGTATCTTACCAAAGACTTTGATCTATCCTTCATGAAAAGACATTGTGACACTGCTTCTTAGCGTTTGCTAATGAGGCTTTGACATTCTTTTTAGCAATCAAGAACAGCATTCAGAATTACAAGCACGCACCTTGACAGCAGTGACTATAAATAGAAGGCAGTCAATACTAACAAATAAATGACCTAGCCTCTATGCCGTTTTTTTGTCAATCCTTAAGTTTTAATACTTAAAAGCGTGTCGGCTTGTTGTGTCGTTTAAGAGATCAAGTTTATAAGTTTCAGCATGGTTTGAAGTAAGCTCTAAAACTTTTTTATGTGTTTAATTCAGCAACCCTGTTAACCCAGAATGCACGCACAGAGTTTACACATTTAATAGTAAGGTTAGTTAACTGAGTAATGACTTTATTACAGCCTTGAGTTGTTGTTTTTTTTAATCAATAATAGCATAAGTGGTCATAAAGTGATTTTGTGAGTTACATTTTGTTTATCGTATAAGTTGGCTTTGCTGATCCTTGGTAATTATAGACAAGCAAAATCTGCTAAGGGAAGCACATGATCGGATTTAAGTCACCTGACTCTTTATCGCTGTAGATTTTCAAATATAAGAACACTAAATTAGTTTTTTGTGCAAACACAAATATTAACCAAAGTATTGTTGATTTTTGTAATAATTTTGAAATGTTTTTTTTAAATATTTGTAATTTTTTCTTTAAAGACTTAAAATGCCTTGATGATATGGAGTGTACAAAATAAACATTTCCCTGAATTTTTCAACTTGATTTTCTATACATTAAGTACATACATTAATTCAATTCAATTCAATTCAATTTTATTTATATAGCGCCACATCACAACAACAGTTGTCTCACAGCGCTTTCCAAACAGAGCAGGTCAGACCCTACTCTGAAGTTAACTACAGAAACCCAACAATTCCCACCATGAGCAAGCACTAGGCGACACAGGCAAGGAAAAACTTCCTTTTAACAGGCAGAAACCTTGAGCAGAACCATGGCTCAGGGTGGGCGGCCATCTGCCTCGGCCGGTTGGGGGTGAGGGGAAAGAGAGAGCGAGAGAGAGAGAGAGGGCGAGAGAAGGACAGAAGGAGCAGAGAGGGGCAGCCAACACAGCAACACGCAGAATAGATTAAAAATGGCAATGATATTAATGCTAATGATGAGCAGGAACATGGGGGCAGCAGGAAACTCCCAACCACAGATCCAGACTCCACAGCTCTAGGAACACCTGCAGGAAGTGATAGGAGGAGACTCCCAACCACAGATCCAGACCCCACAGCTCCAGAGCCAGGAATATCTGCAGAAAGTGTTAGGAAGAGAGAGAAGAGAGAGGGGGGACGAGAAAGCACACGACTACGGGGAAGGGAGAGAGTCCAGTTAGTAACATTGTTAATGGAATGAGGTTGCACCGGGAGGGAGAGAGAGAAAGGAGAGGGGAGCTCGGTGCATCATGATGCCTCCCCCGGCAGTCTAGGCCTATAGCAGCACAACCAGGGGTGGACTTACTCTAACTATAAGCTCTATCATAAAGGAAAGTCTTAAGCCTACTCTTAAATATAGAGACGGTGTCTGCTTCCCGGACCCAAACTGGAACCTGGTTCCACAAAAGAGGACTCTGATAGCCGAACGCTCTAGCGCCCATTCTAGTTTTCAAGACTCTAGGAACTGCCAGTAACCCTTCATTCTGGGAGCGCAGTTCTCTGGTAGGGCAGTAAGGTACTAAAAGCTCTTTAAGATAAGATGGGGCCTGACCATGAAGAGCTTTATACGTAAGGAGAAGGATTTTAAATTCTATTCTGGATTTAACAGGAAGCCAGTGCAAAGTAGCCAAGACAGGAGAAATATGATCTCTTTTTCTGGTTCCTGTAAGAACACGTGCTGCAGCATTCTGGATCAGCTGAAGAGTCCTAATGGACTTTTTTGAAGACCCTGATAACAAGGAATTGCAGTAATCCAGCCTAGAAGTAACAAATGCATGGACTAGTTTTTCTGCATCATTTTTACACAGGATGCTCCTAATTTTTGCAATATTACGAAGGTGAAAGAAGGCGGTTCTTGAAATTTGCTTAATGTGAGAGTTAAACGACATGTCCTGATCGAAGATAACTCCAAGATTTCTCACAGTGGTGCTGGAGGCCAGGGCGATGCCATCCAGGGAAACTATATCTCTAGATAATGCGTCACGAAGGTGTTTAGGCCCTAGAACAATAACTTCAGTTTTAGCTGAGTTTAACATTAGAAAATTGCAGGTCATCCAGGTTTTAACATCCTGAAGGCACATTTGAAGCTTAGCTAGCTGATGAGTTTCATCTGGCTTGATCGATAGGTATAACTGAGTATCATCTGCATAGCAATGAAAGTTGATAGAGTGTTTCCTGATAATATTACCTAAAGGAAGCATATATAAAGTAAAGAGGATTGGTCCGAGAACGGATCCTTGCGGAACTCCGTGGCTAACTCTGGCATGCATGGAGGACTCATCGTTAACATGCACAAACTGAAACCGATCTGATAAATAGGACCTAAACCAACTTAGAACGGCTCCTTTAATTCCGATGAAATGTTCCAGTCTCTGTAGTAGGATCTGATGGTCAATGGTGTCAAAAGCAGCACTAAGGTCTAATAAAACCAAGACAGAGATGAGTCCTTTGTCTGATGCCATTAGGAGGTCATTAGTAATTTTCACCAGTGCGGTCTCTGTGCTATGGTGAGCTCTAAATCCTGACTGAAAATCCTCAAACAAGCTATTGCTATGTAGATAGTCACACAGCTGTTTGGCTACTGCTTTCTCCAGGACCTTGGAGATGAATGGAAGGTTGGATATAGGTCTATAGTTGGCTAAAACATCTGGGTCCAGGTTAGGCTTTTTCAAAAGAGGCTTAATTACAGCAACTTTAAAGTACTGTGGCACATAGCCTGTTAATAAGGACAGATTGATCACGTCTAGCAGAGAAGTACCGACTAAGGGTAGGACTTCTTTAAGCAACCTAGTCGGGATGGGATCCAAGAGGCAAGTTGAAGGTTTGGATGAAGAAATGATTGAAGTTAGTTGACAAAGATTGAGGGAAGCAAAACAGTCAAAACATATAACTGGTTCTGGTCCTACAGTTACTGAGTTTAAAGATAAGTCGATGCTAGTTGAGGGCAAGTCTTGGTGGATTTTGTTCCTGATAGCTAGAATTTTATCGTTAAAGAAGCTCATGAAGTCATGGCTAGTGAGAGCTATTGGAATACTTGATTCAATAGAGCTGTGGCTCTCAGTCAGCCTGGCAACAGTGCTGAAAAGAAACCTGGGATTGTTCCTATTTTCCTCAATTAAAGACGAGTAATATGCTGCTTTGGCATCACGGAGGGCCTTCCTATAAGCTTTAAGACTATCTTGCCAAGATAAACGAGACTTTTCCAGCTTGGTTGAACGCCATTTCTTCTCAAGTTTCCGAGATATCTGCTTTAATTTGCGGGTTTCACTAGTATACCATGGAGCTAACCGTCTTTGTTTAAGAATTTTCTTCTTTAGGGGGGCTACAGCGTTAAGAGCTGTTCGCAGCGAGCCTTCAACACTATCAACAAGATGATCAACTTGGGAAGGACTGAAATTAACATAAGAGTCCTCTGTTTCTGTACGACTTGATAATGGATGTAGAGCTGATGGAATCACATCCTTAAATTTAGCTATAGCACTATCAGACAGGCATCTTGAGTAGACATTTTTACCCAGTGGAGGGTAATTCAGCAGTAAAAGCTCAAAAGTTAGCAAACAGTGGTCAGATAAAGACGGATTATGTGGGAACACTATTAAATGTTCAATTTCAATACCATACACCAGAACAAGATCAAGGGTGTGGTTAAAACAGTGAGTCGGTTCATGAATACTCTGAGAGAAGCCAATGGAATCTAACAGAGAGATAAATGCAGTACTGAGGCTGTCATTCTCAACATCCACATGGATATTAAAGTCCCCTACAATAATTACTTTGTCCGTTTTAAGGACTAAAGTTGACAAAAACTCTGCAAATTCAGATAAGAATTCAGAGTATGGACCGGGTGGTCGGTACACTGTAATAAATAAAATAGGTTGCAGTGATTTCCAGCTTGGGTGGGAAAGACTCAGAACAAGGCTTTCAAAAGAGTTATAGTTCAATTTAGCTTTAGAGCTGATTACAAGACTGGAGTCAAAGATAGCTGCAACTCCACCTCCTCGACCTGTGCTTCGAGGAATGTGAGTATTCCTGTGACTGGGAGGGGTGGATTCATTTAGGCTCACATATTCTCCATCACCCAGCCAGGTTTCAGTAAGACAAAATAAATCAATCTTATAATCTGATATGAGTTCATTTACAAGCACACCTTTAGAAGAGAGAGATCTGATATTCAAGAGTCCACATTTTACTCTCTTATTTGCATGCACTATTTCTCTTGTGGTTTTAACTTTTATGAGGTTTCTATAGACAACTCCTCTGTTTACCCTTAATTTTAAAAATTTAAATGACCGGGGGACAGACACCGTCTCTATAGGTTTTTCACTAAATAACTCCTGGAATGGAGGAGCAGAGAAGAGGGTTACATTACAACTCCGCTTCCTCCTCTCAACCCTGGACTGTCACCGATCTAGTCTGCTAACAATGTTGGCTAGGTTTCTAGAAATGAGAGCGGCTCCCTCCCCCGTGGGATGGATGCCGTCTCTCCTAATCAGGCCACGTCTTCCCCAGAAAGACTGCCAGTGATCCACAAAGACCACATCATTGGCTGGGCACCACCTCGCCAGCCATCGACGGAAAGATGACATGCGGCTAAACATGTCATCACTAACCAGGTTGGGCAAGGGGCCAGAGAAAACTACGGTGTCCGACATTGTTCTAGCATATCTACAAACTGACTCCACATTTAACTTAGTGACTTCTGACTGACGTAACCGGGAGTCATTAACGCCTACGTGGATAACAATCTTACTGTATCTACGTCTACCCTTAGCCAGAAGTTTCAAATAAGACTCAATGTCGCCCGCTCTGGCCCCAGGAATACACTTAACTACACTCCCTGGGGTGTTCAGCTTCACATTCCTCAGAATCGAGCTACCTATTACTAGGGTAGGCTTCTCAGCGGGTGGCTCGCTGAGTGGGGAAAATCTGTTAGCTACTCGAACAGATTGAGGGGACACTAGGTGCTTAGACTTTTTACGGCTATTCCTCCCTCGGACAGCCACCCAGCTTCCTTTTCCTGGCTGCTCAGGAGAGGCCGGAGGGGGGGAAGGGGGGGGACGGCTATCAGCTAACTCAGGTCGGTCCGCACCGACTACCTGGGACTGGCTACACTTAGCTAGCCTAGCTAAGGGCTGCTCTACTACGGTGCGGAGCCGAGCTTCTAACGCACTGAGCCTCGCCTCCATGTCTAGAAATAAACTACACTTGTTACACATACCACTACCGTTAAAGGAGGCAGAGGAGTAACTAAACATCAGACACACCGAGCAAGAAAGAGCAGGAGAGCGAGAGGGAGAAGCCATCGCTAGCTGTTAAAGTCGCTAACGGCTAAACAAAAGTACGGTAGAGCCACCGGAACCTTTGTTACATCCGCTATAAGACAGAACAGCAGTCACCCAAGATGGAAAGAACTATTGGTGCTTCATTACATTAGTAAGTTGATTTATGATATTATTTTATAAGATAATAATTAATCAAAATAATTATACAGTTATTCTTACCGGCATAATATTGTATTAAAAAAATATTTATGTATCATTTTTATAATATTAGATGAAATATTTTTTCTGTGTTGCTTAATAAAAGCTTAATCCTGTCTTATTTTCACAGAACTTTGTTTTGTGGCTCAGTTGAAATTAAACAAATGTCCAAGCCTTAATTGACACCACATCATTTCTCAAGTTTTCTTTATTTCCCTGTCTGTAAGTCATTTGTATAGCATTTGCAAAGTCCTCCTAATCATGGCAAAGTAGTTTATTTATGTCCACATTCAAAACACATGAGGATGTAAGTCCCCCAGTAGAACTTGACATTTGCTTATTTTTTAGGGCAATGATGAAAAAGGTCAAATCATTTATAAGTGACTGTTGAGTTATAATAAAAAACAAAGGTCCCATCCAGAAGCTAAGACAAAACCATATACACAATAATTCAAACAAATAACACCTGTCTAAAGTTCTGAAATGCCTGTGTTTCCTTTTCCGTCACTGATTGAATTTCTTCTAACAAACTGTTATTTTGTTAGCCTTTTCCCTTACTTTCTTGTTTGTAATTGGTTGGTGTGGCGTATCCTCTGCTCACTCCCAGGGAGTTATTGACATTTACAGTGTGCCCTTAAGTGCAGAAAACAAAGCTGAGGTGTTTCTCCAATAATAGTGTGTTTGTGGGCAGAATGCTTAAATGTCAAAAGCATCAAACTGCACTGTAAGTAAACATACTGAGAACTCTAAAGGGTTAGAATCACAGAACAAGATAGCCTAAAAAATAAAGATCATGGTTTTGTGTTTTGATGTTTTGATTTATTGTTGACGTCATACCCCCAAATTAGCATTCAAAGAACAGAATTATTTACAGTCCATAAATGTTTGCACAGTGTCATTTTCTGAAAAAAAAAATAGACTGGAGAAGATGCCCAATGTGCCAAGTGTACAGCAAAGCCATTTAAGTTACATAATGTAAAACCAATATCATTGTAAATATAGATAAAAAGGTTTAATATTTTTGTGAGGGAAATTTCTGAATATCCTCACAATCTCACTACTGAATTAGTTTGTGTTATCCAATGTAGGTATGTTCTGCTTTTATTGATTGATCCACATTTAGGTGCGAAGTGATAAATGAAGTCCACCATCTCAGCTAAGATCAAATATAAATATATTTATTAATATTATTACCGCACAAATTCACAGTTGTAATTACAGGTGTCTTTAAATTAAGAGAGTACAGTTGACCTAAGTCCTGTCAAAGAAGTGATGGTAACTGCAGCTCTGAGATTTTAAAAGTGTTTATCGATGTGAATTCACAAAGCAGAAGTTCATTCCAGGGGTTTGACCTTTATCAGTTCCAGACATTCTTAAAATGCCTCTTTTTTTATCTTCCCTTTTTTTGTTGCAGTCCTGATTCAAGCTCACTTCTCATTAACAAAATTGCAATGGATGAAATTTATAAAAATTGGGGGAACCGGTATTTTTCTGAGTACTTAGAAAGATGGAAGTAAAAAGATATAAGATATAAGAAGATACAAGATTACCATAAACTCTAAGAAAACAAAAAAATCATGTCTGTCTGAATTCTTTTATTGAGGAACAGTATAAGTTGGTACGGAAGTTTGATGTTTTGTGTACTTTATCCATCTTTTGGGTCACGATTTTCTTGCACTGTTATTGTTAGGGTCATGGGCTAAAAATTTGAGAATCCCTGACCTATAGTTTAGTTGAGTTTTATTAGGATCCCCATTAGCTGCCAAATAAATGGCCACTAGTCTTCCTGGGGTCCTCACATGAAGAAATTATATTACATTATAAACAGATCATAAAAAACAAAAATAAAAATCACAGTAGGAAATAATAAAAACATAAACAAGAGTAGACTATAAAACATATACACACAGGTCAGTTCATGTTATCATTTGCAGTAGTTCTGAAGACACAATATTTTTGAAGCTTGTTCTGTTCTTAACTGTTCGTGTGGTTATTGGCAGTTGGTTCCAGTGAAATATGGCTCTATAATGGACTGTGGATTTTAGAGAGTTTGTCCTGGGTCGAGGGAGTTTAAAGTCTCCACCTCGTGCCCGCCTTGTTGAGTAATTATGATTTTGTTCAACAAGGACTAAGTGTTCAACAAAAAATGAGGGCAGTTTTTTAAAGAAAACATTCCATATGAATAAGAGAAGTCTTAATTTAAGTTTATAAGTTACTGTTAACCATGAAAGTCGTCTATGCATTGAAGCCACATTTGTTCTCTGTGAGCACTGAAGAACCACTCTAGCCGCCCTGTTTTGTGCCAGCTGAAGCTTGTGAAGCTCACTCTGTGAAGCAGATGACCATATCAACGGGCAGTACTCCAGATAACTCAGGACCAGAGACTGTACAACCTGTTTAGCAATAGCAGCGGGTATGAATGAAACACATTTCTTCGCCATCGTAATGCCTTTAGCCATTTTAGCCACAATACCATCTATATGAGCAGCCCAAGACAAGTGTGAGTCTAAGATGACTCCCAATAATTTAGTTTGCTTTACTTGCTTCAGTTGCAGCCCGTTGACTAACAAACATAGTGAGGTTTCATTTTTTAATTTATGATTACTTCCAAAAGTGATATATGTTGTTTTTTCCATATTTAATTCCAATTTATTTTCTTTAACCCACCTGCTCACTTTTTCTAAATCATAATTAAGTAAGTTTGACACACGGTCAGATGTTTCTGCTGCACAATACAATGTGGAGTCATCTGCATACATAACTATATTTGTATTCTCCAGTATGCAGGGCAGATCATTTGTAAAAATAGAGTACAAGAGTGGAGAAAGGCAGCTTCCTTGTGGTAATCCGCAATGAAGTGTTTTACTGGACGAGTATTCACCATTAAAAAATACTCTCTGCGTCCTTTCTGAGAGGTAGCTGCCCATCCATGACGGAGCAGGGGGAGAAAATCCATAGCATTGTAGTTTTTTCAACAATCTTGCATGGTCAATCAGATCGAAAGCAGCACTGAAATCTAACATTACTGCCCCTACTAACCTGTTTGAGTCTATTTCTTCCAGCCATTTGTCTGTCATGTGAGTTAAAGCAGTGTGTCATATATATGTCAACCTAATAGCACTTAGATGAGAGCCATGGCTCATTGATGGACCTATTTTTGGTTGCCCAAACCTGAATTTTCAATTTGGACTTTTCCTTACTCAATCTCGGTATAAAATAAATCTATAAGTAATGAGCTGGATGTAATCTGGATGTAACAGATTACATCCAGATCATCCATCCAACTTACTTTACAGCTGGCAGCTTTTCTCTCTGATGAAGCTCGATGCCAACCACTAAAGAGCACACACACACAGTGAGTAGCTCCTGCACAGAGCTGACAGTGTTGTGGAAGCTGGATTTGCATATGAACGGTAACTTTGTTCTCACCAGAAATGTTCAGAATCTCACATTACGCTGAGTTGTAAAGACCTTTTCTATTGAATAAAAAGGCTTCAAGTAAATATTATTAGAAGTTTTTTTTAATGTTATTTTTTTATTCAATTGCTCTGTGAATATGCAATATATATTTATAAAAGAAAGCGAAATCAATTTAAAGCTTTTATATCTGCTTCTGTTAAGATAAACAGTTATTGATTACATTTATTTGTTTAAACATCATCTGCCTCCTCTCTAGAGACATTGGCTTTGAGTAATTCTGACCCTAAATTTACTCACTGCTCAGTATTGTAAATTCCAACATGGATTGTATGAAATGTTGTTGTAATGTAACCTTGGAGCCAGAGGCTAACTCTCTAAGCATTGATTTCTCTCAGAGATCAGAAATTCATTTTCTCTGTGTCATAGCCAGGAGGGCTAGCCTGACTGTAGTTATAAATGCATTTTTTAACATAAATTGATAACACACATTGCTTTATCAATTGAAGATCAGGTGGAGAGGGAAGCCCCTGTGTGTCACTTGGAAACAAGCATTTTATTACAAGCCTACGAGTTGATATATCTTTTTTTTTTAATCAGACATTTAAGATGTGCTTAAACTTAGTCTCATTCATTTAAAATGAATCTGACGAAGGCTAAGTTAACATTTATGATATCATAACATTCCATCAATTCCCAAACACGCTGAAGAGGGGTGTGAGGAAAAGTGAAAAGACACGGTGGGGATGCCCTTCAGCTGAACGCCCCCAGCTGTTGCTGCTGCACAACAAGGCCCCACTTGTGCTGCTCGTCTGCTTGTTCGAATGTGTCCGTCAGTATGTTTCTGAGTGTGCAGCAGGGAACTGCTGGGACACCACACAGGAAAAAAAAAACAGCCACCAGAGTTTTCGATTGTAAACAAACATGGCCATATGCGACACATACATCTCTGCACTGTCTTTTTGATGTGACGATGAGTCAGTTTTGTTTTTCCAGTGAGGTCTGTGGCGCAAAAGGCAGCCACCGCCTTGTGAAAGTTCACCCCCCAAGTGACCAACATAAACCTTAAAAAGGGGTAAAAGACAGGAACTGACTAGCGCTGAGCTGCTAGTAAGATGAGATTCGTATTTGATATTTGTATTTATTCAGATCCCTTTTTGTCAGGTAAAAGAGGCCTTTCGGCACAATGAATACATTCTGAATATATACTAAACATCATGCTATTAGCTCTGAAAATGTTAGTTTTTAAACTGGATTATGATGAGGAAATGGAATTTTGAGAAAAAGCCTCCCCTGATTTGCCTTCTCCGGAGAAAAATAAGCTAACTGGTCCAAGTTATCCTAAAAAATAATTACAGCCACTATGTCCTGGTGTTTTGGATATGGTTGATATTAATATGAGCAGCTTGTGCATTTGACTTGTGATGAAATTGTTATTTGTCTGGCTGAATGTTCTGCAGAGATTCTAGAAATGCAAAAAATGTAATTGAGATACTTAATGTACACTAAAAAAAGTGCTGCAAAAGTCACTGAAATGAACCGTTAGGCTGATGTAAGAATTCATAGTGTGGCTGGTTGTTATTGTGAAATAGTCTGCTTTGGTCACACCTTTAACCACTTCTTCACAACATTGCTTGTACATCTCTGTCAGAGCCACTCTCATGAAATTGTGGCATGACAGTATTGCATATGGTTGTCCAAAGCACACACCAGATCTCTCAACCGCTATAGCTGGGGTAATGTCATAAGATTGGGTTCTTCCTCTCCAGGCTGTGGAATATTGGAGATTGACAGCATCGCTCATTGTTGATCATGAATGTCGTAGTTGATAGGGTTTTGTGACTTTGTCTATTCTGTGTCTTCATCAGTTGGTTATTAGTCATTCTGTGATGGAGTGGTAAAAAAGATTTGGCAATCTTCCACGATTAGCAGATTTAGCATAATTTTTTTTTTTTATCCAAGTCTATTTATTCAAAACCAGTGTTCCCAAACAAGTGAACTGACTACCTTTTTCGCAAGCTATTTTTGCTACACATCTCTTCCTTTATCCACCATTAAATGGCACAGATTTTTTAAAGAGCCACACGCACAATACAGAATGGCCTCTATTACTCATCAGCTCACATAAATCAGAACATATGTCATAGTATAAAACAACAAAATGACTTTAATAACAATAATTTTCTGTGAACTAAAAACTCTTAAGTATTGTGTGTCTTGAAAAACATATTCTCACATTAAGTTCAGTAGTGGTTGATATTAGCTAGGCCTCCACCTAAAAGTTAATTAACCTTTAGCCAGCAATAGAAAATCCTAATTAACCCCAGTTTTTGTCATTGTCGATCATTTGCCATGTACTTATTTCACATTTTGTCAAGTCATGATTTGAAGCAACCATATCAATATCTGACGACATGTTCATTGGGCAAGAGGCGGGCAGACCCTGGAATGGTCAGCTGTCCATTTAAGGGCTAGTGTGTTCTATCTATAAAAACACCAGCCACTAGTACACTCTATATCATACGGGAAACAAACAGCTTTCTGTTTGCTTAAAACTGAAACTGGTGAAGGACCAAGAATTGCTGTTTTGTCATTTTGCGTAGTGTAAAGGCAGCACTCTACTTGCTGTAAAGACATGCTTGTTTTCACTGTGGGTGCTGGGGTCATAGCCAAGAGCTGAAACTGCTAATTTTAACAGAAACCCACATTCCGTGACTGTAACGTGTCAGATGGAGGCTCTTAAGAGCAACAACAATTTGCAGATTATCAGGGATTAATTTGACTGATTTTTAAATGTGTGATGTAATTGTAATTACTGAAAACACCTTCAGATCACCAATAATTAACATGGTTCTGCTTACAATGGAAAATTATTTAATAATCCTCTCTTTGTTTTAAAAACTTTTAAAAATGACTGAAAAAGCCTTTAAATGCGCTGCCTTTCCTAGAAAAACAGCAAAATCCCTCATGGTGACTGTTTACTCGTGCTTTCTCTACACTCCTTATAAATAGCTTCTGTTAAGGAAATCGGGACCATGGCTAATAGCAGAGTCCATCATTGTCATCTGCCTGTCGTTACAAACAACTTTTTTTTCTCCTCCTGCTTTTTTAATAGTAATGGTATGCTTTGAAGAAATCCAAGATTTACTCAAAATAATGGATGGTTGGCAGGATCCCAAATCTGTCCTCCTGTCAGAGCAAGTCGTACCAAACTGTGGAAGAAGGAAAAGAGGGCAGTGCTGGCAAAGTTCTAAACACTTCCAGATGCTCCAGACTGTTCTGTGGGAGTTTAGCAGAGAGAAAAATGAGCTGTTGGCCAAGCATCGAAGGCCTGAAGGACTATTTGTAATATCTACCCTCTTATTGGGTTTGACTAATGATGGGGCTTTTCATGACCAGTACTTGTAATTTGAGCACTGAGCCTACAAACAGTGGTTCATTTGTCCTAGTATTAATCAGAATTACACAAGATGAAGAACAGAACTGATGTGTTTACTCATCATTTTTAGCACATTATGGATGATAGAGGAAGTTGTTAATTAGGCAGCTATTGTAAAACTGCTTGTTTTGAGTCTTTTAACGATTCTCTTTTGTTAAGCTGTGTGATACTTGAGCAATGTGCTCAATCATTTCTCTCAGACTAATAGCTTGTTTACTCACATAGCTTATATATAGGCACACATTACAGTTCTGTGTCAATATAAAACAGCAACAGAAAAAGTGCCAAACAAAGACAGATCACAAAATGAAATGGGTAGATCAAAACACAAACAATTATAGTCTAAGATTGATTCCTTTAAGAAAACAGTTCCCCTATCAACAAATGTAAGAACAGAGGGAATCTGTGCGTTTAACTTCTGGTAACATGTTTGTGTACCTTTATAGATTGCACACAGATTTAAATGAAAACCAGCATCGTACAACATAAAACTGTTATCAGTATTACCATGTCTGAATACAACCTAGCTGATGAATTTGTAGTATCTTGTGGTTTCTCAGATCAATGTAAGCAGTGGTTAGCAAACAGGTGGCATGTCTTCAGTGTGGGGTTTTGAATAAATGACCTAGCAGTGCAATGATAAATTAGCATCTTATTTAAGCTGTATAAAACAAACTAAACTTAGTTATACATGACTGAACACACAGACGCTCAGCAGGAAAGCATGTAAAAGGTACTGAAACCACAGAGTTAGAACCTAATTGTGCCAATGCTATTTATCTACATCTTTCAGCAGTTGTTTTGTGTATGGTATGAAGAAAACTTATAGTTTTCTTCAGTTTAAACCCCCTTTTCACTTTTTTAATCATTGTGTGACTGTTGTTGTGTAGCTGTCAGTCTCACATAAAAAAAAAACATAATAAATGAAACGTCACAAGACTGGAATCCTAAAATAATTTGAATGAGATTGCAGGTTGAACTTTATGGGGTAAATTCACTTTCACTTACTTCAATTTGTAATAGAAACAAAAAGAGATTGGACAGAAAGGTCAAAGGTCACAGAATTAAATGAGTTGCCCCCTCTGCATTTGAATTTATCCATCCATCCATTATTGTAACCTCTTATTCCCTAATGGGGGCACGGGGGCATTTTAATTTAATCTAGTAGAACTATAAGGAAGGGATTTAGTAGAAATACGTTTTTCAAGATTATTATAAATGAGTTAAATTTAGTTGACTGAAGTATGATACGTATAGACTGTAAAGAAAAATAAAAAGTGTAATTTAGGCATTGTTTGAAGCTTAAAGTGAAATGCTATCTAAGCTGGAATTGAACCTGGGACTATTGAGCAGCAGTCCAACACCTATTGCAATGCACTACTTGGTGTCACAAGTGGTCCCACTAATGCAGTTGAACTTACTGTCATTTTTAATATAGACAGTTAATTCTTAGAGGGTCATTGGGCAACAGCCTTCCAATAGATTTGAGTTATATGGTGGCCAAAGCTAACCAAACCCAGAGAGAAAGAAGCCACTGTAACTCTGTGCTATCCTCTAGGAACAAGTTAGACTTGTGTGACACAGAGAACAATGCCAGCAATTTTAAGGAAAGGTTTCCCTCAAACTAATGCCCACTGTTAAAAAACTATAAGTCCTATCATAAAACCCTTGAACTGTGAGTGATCCCTTTCATTTTTCAATTGAGA
The DNA here is from genome assembly GCA_907169785.1 of Menidia menidia. Classification (NCBI taxonomy): domain Eukaryota; kingdom Metazoa; phylum Chordata; class Actinopteri; order Atheriniformes; family Atherinopsidae; genus Menidia; species Menidia menidia. The sequence goes on along the minus strand of CAJRST010005557.1, from coordinate 3,236,119 downwards.
CACAAATACCCAAACAGCAGCAATTGGGAAAAATGTTCACTCTTCTACTTCCCTACGGGACAAAAAAATCTAATAAAAAGCTTAATACCTCATAAAGTTGAAGACACGTGAACACCACGAAACATAGCACACTTTTCATGACTGAGCTGCTTAGTTTGACCTTCGACCTCAGTGGCTGAAATCGGCTGAAGTATGCAGGAGTAGTTTGATTCACAAAAACGTATGTAATAGAATAGAAAGTGGGGAAAAAAACTGGAAAAGAATTCATACGTTGCATTGTATTTTGTAAGCATATGCTTTAGTGTTATGAACATGTAAAATTATGGGTCATTAAAAAGGTTAAGTCTGTGTTGCCAGCAATCACTGGCTTGTTTCCAACAAGGAAAAATTTCCGTAGAACAATTTGTAGGAAAACAATGAGATAGAATGGTGAATCAAACATGTGTCCACTGCCTGAATAAAAACATGAGCAAGCGGTTGTCGTCAATGGAAACAGAAGTGGAAGATGAAAAAATAGCTTATACAAAATACTCCAGAAGATACTTTCTTCTTTGAAATTCTTAGATATTTATATCTAGGAGTTTCTGTTTGCCAGTTCAGTTGTGCTTCACTAAAAATGTTCATTTCCACCGAGGGAAATTCAGTCTTTTTCAAAACAGATGAAATCCACCTAAAACAAGACTTTTTTATTTATTTACATTAGTGGATTTTCTTTTCAACATGTAACATTCTCAGTTGGCTTTTCTTAAATATGAAAGGTAGGGTTTTTAGGCTAGAAGAGGAAAACTGGCACAGTTTTCAAATTATGGAGTGTAACATAAAACAGCTTTGTTTTATTTTATATCTCATTTATCTCACCTTAAAAAGTCAGTGTCCCCTGGGCTTAAACGACACAATTTTGTAGCTGATCTAAAGCAGCCAATGCTGTTCTGTAACTTCTGCCTCTGAAAACCTATTTGACACACAAACACAGATTTCTTCCAGAATTCCCAACAGGCATTTCATGCTGAGCTTAGCCATTTACTGGCTCACTTGTCCCCCGCCGGCCCGGGCATACTACCGCTGTCTGGCTATTTTTATACATCCAGGAGGACACGTCGGCATCCTTTCTCCAGCCCGCTCCTATAATTCCTCCCTGTGTCCAAACACACGCCGACGAGAAATGGGTCTGCTGTGATACTGTGCTTTATGACCGGCTGCTGTTTTACATGAGCAACTCCACTCACTATTATCTTATATCTACGCACTTCACATGCACACACATTCACACACTCTCTTTATCTCTCTCAATCTCTCTCTCTCTCTGCTGTGTAAATGATGAAAGTAAAAGTAATTCAAGAAACCGATAGGGGCATCTGGCCTAATTCCAGCAGAAAATGAAATTGGTTTAGCCCCTCTCTTCCGACAGCTGTGTGAATGTGTGTTTGTTCCTGTATGTGAGGAGCAATAATCAAGCCGACAATGGAGCTCGGCGGCAGCCAGCTGCCCTGCAGTGAAATGCCAACAAGCAGTGAGAAAACAGTTCTCAACACCTTCCTGTTTATGTGTCTTATGTGTATATGGTTGCATACACACACCAGAGACATAAGTAATATAGATACTAATCATAAAGCTTGTTTTTTCCTTTCTTACAAATGCAGTCTTTGTTACACAAACTGTCGGCATGTTTCCTAATCTTCCAAATGGATAAGAATTTTAAACTCAAGCGTTGTGAGGCTGATTTAACAAATGATAATCACAAATTTAATTTATTTACTGGCTGGCTGCTACAAAGAGAATTAGCTCTCACTCTCAGAGTGCCTCTCTTCTGTTAGAGCTTATGGCAGATTGAATTTCATCTCCTCCTTGTTTGTTTTATTTTTTTTCAATGTAGCGCTGGGCCTAAAGGAGACAACATCTACGAGTGGAGGTCAACGATTCTGGGCCCACCAGGCTCTGTGTACGAAGGAGGAGTGTTTTTCCTGGACATTGCCTTTACACCGGACTACCCCTTCAAACCACCCAAGGTGAGTGATGCCCCGCAGCTGTGCAACACAGAGCCCCCCCAACCCTCGAGCAACCCAAAGGAAAGGATTGACCTTTAAATAATGCTGTCTTTGTTCTATAGAACTACCAGCTTCTCAATCTTGTTGTCAAATACAGTTGTACAGTAAGTAGTTTTAGGCTTGTTTACCTGTAAGCTCGCTGACACATGGTGAAGGATGGCCCGAGATTAATATTTCTATCAACACCCATGCTTATTTCTATTTTAAATATCATGAAAAAGCTCAAAATTTCAAACTTGTTTTGTATTTCTCATATCTATTTTATCTATTTTTCAAGATTTTATTAATTTAACATTTGTTGTTCCACTATCAGTGATGAAACAAAAAACATTTTTGTTTTTGAAAAAAAAAACACTATACATGACATTTCCAATGTTGTGCAGAGGTCTTGATCAACCCCGTATACGCTAACAGTTCTGCAGACATTCTTTAATTTTCTTTGGACATTGGCTGCTTTCTCTAGTCAATATTAATATTTTCAGGGTGAAATATTGTTTTGTTTGTTAAACCACATAACACTCCCCTATGAAATATTCCAACATATAAAAAAAAGCCCCCAAGTCAAGGGATTAACTTTTGTTTTGTCTAAACCAAAAAAACAATATAGCAAAGATACAGTGTTATCCCTTGAGGCACTTTCCATCCCATTTCTTTAGTTCTGTCTTTGAAAAAGTTTGACATAAAACACTATTAGCAAGGAGATTCTCAAAGGAGCTAATAGCAAAACACTTTGGTTGTCTTATTATGGTGTCATGTTTGTTCTAAAAGAAAATGAGGAAACTCAACACTTGAGGTGGCAGCCCAAAAAAAACTATTTTTAATTGATGAATAAGTATGTTCTTATGGAAGGATGAGTCCTCAACAGAGCCTGACATTAACATTAATGAAGCAGTTTGGGATCATCTTGACAAAGAACAAAAAGAAAGGCAGAGGAGTTTCTGAATATCTTTCTAGAACACTTTGCTGGAGACTAATTTAATGAATGTCAAGAAAGTTTAAGAGGGGGATTCAGATACGTTTTACTTTTACGGCCATTAATGTTGTATTTCCATTTGGTGACATGTTTCACTAAATTATTGCAAATTTCCTGACATTCAATAGCTAAATTAGTTGCAGTTTAAGAGTTTTGCATGGCACTGATTTTCTTTTAGTGTAACTTTTAGTCTGCCTCCTTACTTTATATTTGGACCTCATTCAACGACTCAGTAGAAATGTTTGTTTTTTTAAGACTATTCGCAGTAGTAGTCGTTTTTTTGTTTTTTGTGTCACTCAGATGTCTATTGGACCAAGTTAACTACTAGAATGTGTTTGAGGCAATGAGGCGGTTGTCATCCAGTGCACCTGGGACGTGTTTTCAGTAACCAGTTGAGGTGTACAACGCAGTTATTGGAGACTTGGAAATGAATCATCTGACTTTTTCAAAAGCAAACAATGTCATCATTCCTACTAAAGAATTTCTGCTTATTTGACCTCACTGTAATATGTTTGCTGGAGCTTTTAGCATTATTTTGGATTATGGTACTTACACTGAGTCTGCGGCTTTCAAGGATGACTCAATGTGTTCAGCTGATGCAAGAGTGTGTGTTTGCACAGAAGACTGGCTGACAAGCGTTACCATCTCCCCTTGCTTTGAGTCATGGTTCTGCTTTTTCCACAGCTTTTGGTTTCAAGTTATCAAAAAATTCTTGCTATGTAACCACTAATTATTCAAAGTTTTTCAGTCAAGCATTTAGAAATTAGAGGAAATGTAAAAAGTAAATTAAACATGAAAATGACATAGTAGTTTTGTATTTTTTTCTTTATTAAATATATAAAGACGTTAGTATTTTTAAAGTTTGGTCTGTATTCCAATATAAAGATTTGTTTTATTTAATTTTGGTGAAACTTATTTTTCTGGAAAGGAACCGGCCTAAAAATAAATATTATTTATTGTTCAAAGGTTCTATTGGCCTTTGAGTTTCTAGTCCAGTCCATTTAGTCATTTGGTTTGATGTTCTTATCATCCCTGTTCCATTTGACACCATTTAAATTCCTGTGATATTAATTAGATCCTTGCAATTACCGCCACAACTATCTTCTAGGTCTTTATTTTAGTTTAGTGTTACCTGGCTTTGCCACAAATAAATCTAAAGAAACAGAATTGCCTCCTGTAATCTGCTTTCCACATTTCCCCACAAACACAAAGCAATTTCTCAATCACAGGAAAAATTGATGTAAAATTGATAATATCTATGCACATAAAATAAGTTATCTGTTAAACTGTTTAAACTCATTATAATTCAAGACATATATTGGCACGTACAGTGGGTAACTTTTGCATAGACATGCTTCGTTCACTTTCATCTCCGTTCAGAATATCCCCTTGAATTTAGTGTTAAAACATTTTATAATTTTTTCAGATTTTTCTGACGGAACCTTTTTTCAGGTCAATCGTCAATAAGATGGCAGGATGGCAGTATAACATAAAAGGTTATTCAAGTCATCAGTTGAAAATTCCTTTATTTTCCTATATTGCAATATATGTCAGAAGTTGTTCTGGCACAAATAATGCCTGAAACAGGGGTGAAATGGTTAAAGGTTTAAAAAAAAAAGAAAGAAAGGATTAAAAAGTTACAAAAGGTCAATAAGGTTTATTTTCTTTCCTTGATTATCGTGGAAAAGCTATCTACTGAAATGGATTAACTTGGATCCCTGATGAAGAATAAAAGGAACAGGAAGACAATAATGATAATATGGACACATAATCAACTGTTTGGGCCCCTTTATTAGGTCTCAAAACTCTAGGAGGGTGAGGGAGAGGGAGAGGGACAGGGAGAGGGAGAGGGAGAGGAAGAGAGAGAGAGTGAGAGAGAAAGGGAGAGAGAGAGAGCAAACGAAAGATAGCAGTGACAGAGACAGGATTGCAGTGCTGGTTATCAAAAGGAGGTGTAATCCAGGTTTATTGAAAATGTTTGACTGTTGGTTTTGAGTTTCTGTTTTTCTTCTACCACACCTGTCTCTGATAAATTCCAGCTTTCCAATGTTTTTTTTAGGTTTTAAGAGGTTCATAAAGTATAGCTGTAAATAAATATTCTATGTCAATGCCAAGGCGTTATAGTCTACATCAAGGTGTAGAAGTCCACACATCCTATGTATCAAGCTAACATTAGTAATAGAAGCAGAAGTGACTGATTAATGAACTCATATGCCAGTTGGAAACTAACAAAAATGTACTCCTTTTTTTACATGTTTTGAAATCCTTTCAAATCTGTTAGGTTAAAATGTATACGTGATTTTATTTCTATTAACCAATGTCTTTGAGGGGCCGACAAGTTTCAAACACCCAAAGTGAAACAGTATTTTTCAGAAAGTCTATTTCCTCCCAACAAGCTTAAAATGCCTCTCTCCTGGCAGTTTACACCTAGGGGAAACTGAACTCAGTTAATCTCTTGACCTCCTGTCACCTTGTTTTTCCAGTCTGGTTGTGAGCTGTGCCATCCACTAGCTCACCAACTCACAGCCACCAATCGGACAGCTGCAGGTCCTCACAACACTGGCTCACTCACTAATGTTAGGATGATAATACCAGCTAATATTGACATCATTACTTTTAGTTTGAGTCAAAGGATAGCAAGGACATTGTAATAAATATCAATGTTTCAGGGCCTGTACTTCAGAGATTAGATTAGATTAGATTAGATTAGATTAAATCAGATTAGATTACCTATTCTAACTCTTATTTCCTAATGGCTTGGATATAAATTTCTGTTAAAGTTAGAGTTTAGTTCCAACTTGTGAAACATACTGTCGAACACATGATGAAGTGCCATAAAGAAAAGATTTCAATTGAAATTTTATTGTCCTTTTTCACCAAACCAGTCGATTCCATCTTGTTTAAGTTATGTCATAGTTGACGGCTGCAATTCAGTTCATCTCTATTTCATTCCATGACAGATAAGTCCAGTGTCCATTAATTTTGAGAAGTTTGAAATATCATCTGCATGACAACTGTTTTAAAATCCACAGTGATTCATTTGAATCAGTCCTAGTGTGCAGATATGACGGGAATAGATGTCATGTAATAGATTGTCATATGCAAGAAGTGTGTAGTTAACCTTGTCTTTAGTCATATTAGGATAGTTGGATAAGGTGTTTAATATGTCTACTTTTTAAGATTTCACGTTGGTCAAACAAATATATTAAAATTGTACTACAAAAAACATGACATGTATGCTAGTTTACATGATATGTGTCAACACTTATAATGATCATGTAGCAAATGGTTGACACTGACGTTTATTGTCATTTTAAAAATCTGGAGCCTATTCCAGCGGACAATGGGGAGATATGGGGTAAAATCTGGACATGTCGCTAATCAGAGACATTCACTCAATTGACCTAACATGCATGTTTTTGGACAGTGGGAGGAAGCCAGGGCACCTGGAGGGAACCCACATAGACACAGGGAAAACATGCAAATTCCACACAAAAAGGCTCCTGGTCCCAAGGGCACTCGAACCAGGAAGCCTCTTGCTGTGAGGCGATGGTGCTAACCACGCCGCCCTATTTACTTACAATATTTTTCTTTAAGTGAAGTTCATATTGAAGTGGATAGACAAATTGATGATAGAAAAATCTTTTGTTCTCCTTTTTTAAATTCTTTTTTGGAAGCCTAACACAGCTGTCAGTGGACGAGAGGCAAATGTATACCCTTAACAGATTGCCAGTCCAGGACCACTGAGACAGAAGTTAACAGAAAACCATGACAACCACATTCACACCACCCCAAGGTTCTAAGGGTCCATTTGGAGTCATCAATTAACTTAACATTCATATTTCTAAATGTTTTTAGGAATACCCAAACAAACAAGCATGCAAACTCCAGACAGAAAGGCCTTCTATTCAGAATTTGAACCAGGAACACTCCTAGTGTGAGGCATTGTGACCCTGTTGCATTTGCACCGGAGAGTTCTTAAAATGTATATTTTCCATAAAACTCATTAGCTAGTCTTAAACAAGAACATACAGATATGTAAATCGTTTCTATTGAGATACATAAGTGTGACATAAAAACTTTTTTATGCAGAAGCAGCATCATAATCCATTATTATCAGCAATGATGGGATTACAGCCTGTTATTGGAACCTCACAGCAGAGCCAAACATCTGTTTCACAACTAATGCATTGCCATCATTACCATGCCATTTTAACCTACTTCAGCAGAGGTGTAAGGATAGACAGAAGATTTTCAGACTTCAGGCTTGAAATAATCTATTAATCACAAAATGTTCCCTTTCCTTGTCAAACATCCAGAAACCACTTTATGATATAGATAGTGTTATACTTTTTGTGCTGGCTGTGGATCACAAGTTATCCTCACCCAACAATGTGTGAAATATAGGGGGAAGAGGGTTTGATTTGTAAGCAAGGGTTAGTTGTTTCTCACAGGGAGGCACTGTGGAGGAGGACTGAACAGCTAATGAAAAGATAAAGGGGTTTGGAAATAAAGCTAGCAAGCTGCAGTCCTAAAGCAAACAGAAATAAGCCAAAATACTTGAACCATCTGTCGAGCTCAGCAGCCTCAGTGCAGAGGCAGCAGAGGTCAAAGGTCACTTCTTAATGAGGTTGTGCTCTGTGTGCTTATGTCAGGCTCTGCTGGACACTGGAGACTGTTTAACTCCAGAGTTGGCTATAGAAGATCACCAGGGACTATTACCTTAACATATAACCTCTGCACAGACTGCTTGTCATCGAATTGGTGGAAGCAGCAGCTTCAGTTCATCTCTGCCAGCAACATTTCACTGTAATTTTCCTTTAGTGGACTTTTAGTGCACAGTGCACTTACTACAGAGTAGGCCGAAGATAGGGTGTGATAATCTTCCTTTAACCTGGAAGCAACTTACTCCATTAGAGGTAAAAATTAAAAGCAATATATCTGAAAATAGAATATAATAAGAAAAATTATTTTTTTCTAGTAAATCAAGTAAATTCTAGTACATTTTGTTCATTGTAGATTTACTGTTATTATTAATTCCTTTTTTAGATTTATTTAAAGATGGCTTCTGACAAAACATTATGCAATTTCAAGAGTTTGACATGTCTCTTTTAGGAATGCTGTACAAAGTAAGAATGTTCGGCTATGTATGTCATAGTTGCGATTTTGGCATGGTTCGTAATCACTAATGACACCCAGCTGCGCTCAATAACCTCATGCCACTCACCTGTTTGTATATGTAAACCCTACTCAGCTCAGATCAAATCATCTGATTGCTTTACTACAGAGTTCCAGCATTTATTCCATGTACCAAGCGAATTTTTTGAGCCCATTTGATTTTTCATGACCACAAGGTTTGTCTTGCTCTTGTCAGATCAAGTTTGCCTGTTGCCATTCTAGTTTTGAACCCTTGGCTGTCCATTGGATTTTCTCATCTGCCTGACACTCCTCAGGCTTAAGCTGAGCGGTCCTCAGTTAACAGCGCCTGTATATCAGGTGTCCCCTACTCATGACCTCGTCTGATACCACCAGATCATTTTAAGGGTGAGCCTTCTCAGTGTCTAGCCTTCCTTTCCCAATGCTCATTCATTTTGAACTTCAGCCCTCTTCATTTCCCACTGAAGGATGTCAAGTGGCATTTGTTATATTCTTGCTTACTGACGGAGTGAAGTTATGGGAACTGCAGAGAGGGAGAGGAACAATATGATTGACTTCCACACCATCGCTTCTTAATGGAAGTGGAATAAGGAACCTCTGTGTGAGGCTTTCTATCAGGTTCTTTCTGAAGAGACTAAGGATGAAGTAACAACCAGGGATCCCCCTTGATCCCTGGAGGAGTTGCAGTCATTAGCTGCAACTTATTATCTCAGACTCCAGAAGCATTGACGACGTGTCTCGTACATCTTCTTTTTGATGTGGTCTCCCCAACACCACCAGTTTCTTTCCCATCACTCACTCCTCCACCGTCATCTCCAGTTTATCAGGCTATGGAGGAGCTTGGAAGAACAAGGATATCTCCACAGAAACGTCCCAGACGCCTTCAGAACCATTTATGATTCTACTGAGGTGGTGAAGCTCATACTGTTTCTAATTATCCAGTAAAAGTTTAGTCTCAGCAAAAGAGAGGGGTCCTGCTGAGCCAATCCAAGTCAGCCAACCCCCTCTCGAGACCATTGATTAAAGCCCAGATTTAGGTTCCTTCACAAAACCATCATTAGCATCATTCAGCCCTGTGTTGACTCTGGCTCGGACTAGAGGATGACACGGGAGTGGATTTTCACTCCTGTCCCGTCCCACTCCCATAGAAAGAAATCTTGTCCCGTCCCACTCCCAGACCAAAGTTTAAAAAATAATCCCATCCCATCCCGCTCCTGGTAAATTGACTCCCGCTCCCATCCCGCTCCCGTCTAAACTGACTCCCGCTCCTGTACCGCTCCCGTATATTTTTTATATATATATTTTTATATATAGCAAAGGGTCTGAGATCTTGGCTGCACATGCGAGCAATTTTGTCGGTCAGACGAGACTTGACACCCGACGGCAATTTTCGCTTGATGAACGAAGCGATGCTTGGCTGATTCTTTCCCGAATCTGCCTTGCAAGTGTGCCTCTTCAGACCGCTCGTCCCCCAATCACTCGCGTACTTGACCAACACTAAACAAGTCTTACAAGCAGCGTACACCGTGCTAACACCGTCACATTCCACTCTTTTAAACTTAAATAATATGTCAGACTTTCCGACCAGTTCTGTGAACTTAATAGAAATGTCGTTACATCTTACTTTCCGCTGTAAATCATTTTTTGCTGCATCGACGTCTCCGCGGCTGTTAGCTCCCTCCATCACTGCTATTTGAATTCTTGCGGTAAGCCGTGACAAAAAGCACCGATGGCTTCTGGGACCACTGGGTCATGTAGTTATTTTTTAATTGCGTTACATTGTAGGGATATTAAAAGGAAACTACAAAATGGTGGATTTACTCTTTTTTTTTTTTTTTCGTCTTTGCTATTGGTTGATTCCCGCTCCCGTCTGCTCCCGTTAATTATTTATCCCGTACCGTCCCAATCCCGTGATTAATAGCGAAGATGACTCCCATCCCGCAGGAATCCCACGGGAATCCCGTGACCCGTGGGATTCCCGAAAAAATGTCAGCCTCTAGCTCGGACACAGTTTATAGATAAAAGGTTGGTTGCCAAACTTCAACTGCCTCCTGTATCCCGAAAGAACCTGGGGGCAGTCTATGCAATTGATTGTCGTCTATTGCATAACATCTCTAGTATTAATGAACCTGTATCATTGATCATAGGGGGCAATCACAAAGATAGGATTAAGTTTATGGTAGTTGAATCGCCTGAAAATCCCATCATTGTAGGCCTCTCATGGCTTCAAAGACATAACCCCCAGAGTGATTGGGCAACAATCACTCCGGGGGGGTTCTTCTGCTTCATGTCTGGTCACAGCTGAGATTTCTGTTTCTCAAGTGCCTAACAAGGAATTCTATCCAGATTTATCTAAAGTACCTCAAGTTTACCATGACCTGTGGGAGGTTCTCAATCAATGTAGAGCCACATCTATACCACTGCATCGCCCTTGTGACTGTGCCATAGACCTACTTTCTGGAACAACATCCTCTAAGGGATTGCTTTACCCCTTGTCTAAACCAGAACGGGCTATGGATAATTACATTACTAAATCTTTATCTGCAAGGTTAATCTGTCCATTCTGCTCCCCTGCTGGTGCAGGATTTTCCTTTGTGACAAAGAGTGCCCCCGTGTCATTGCATTGATTATCAAGGTCTTATTACCATCAAGAAAAGATATATTCTGCCCGTTATGTCTTCAGCATTTGAATTACTGCAAGACACTGCCATTTTTGGCAAGGTGGACATTTGCAATGTTTATAATTTAGTTTGCATCAAGGAGGGTGATTGGAAGACAGCCCTCAACACTCCGACAGAACACTATGAATACCTCTTCATGCAATTTGGGCTAATCAATACCCTGAACACAACATAAATTGTGTGGCCAGACCATAAGAATCTCAAATACTGGAGAGTTTGGATGTCCTTATTTAAGAGGGTGGTGGCCTGGGGAGGGGGGGTGTTAAGGTGTCTGGTGGTTTTGGTCTTGATAAATCTTAACCTTTGACCTAATGGGAGGGGTGTGAACAGCGAGTGAACTGAGTGAGATGGGTCTCCCGCTATCCACCTCGCCCTCTGCTGGGATCTTCAATTGTGCAGAACACACACAGGCACCTGTTTGAGGCCTGTGAAGTGGTTCGCTGTGGGCACGATGCGCCTCCAGTCTGTGTTCCTGGTGTGGGCAGAGGATGCAGGGTACCACACAGTGATGGAGGGGATGAGGACACTCTCAATGGTGGCTCTATAGAAGACTTTCCGGTGGGTTGTTTGTTGGCCAAGGAAGACTCAATGGTTTACCAATGGACATAGCTTCTGATAGAGGACCTCAGTTTGTATCACATTTCTTGGGTGAGATCTGTTCCCTCTTGAAAATGTACATCAGTCTGTCTAGTTTTCATCCTCAGAGGACAAGGAGGTGGAAAAGAAGCTACGAGCTTTATGCTCCCAGGACCCTTACAAGTGGCCTGAGAACCTGCCCTGGGTGGAATACACTGTTAATTCCTTCTCCTTCAGTGCCACTCGCTTGTCACCTGTCTACAGTCATGGCCAAAAGTATTGAGAATGACACAGATATTATATTTTCACATGATCTGCTGCCCTCTGGTTTTCATGTGTGTATGTCAGATGTTGTCATCACATACAGAAATACAATCAATGCTTGAATTTTGTCAGAATTCCTAGGTTTTCATTTTTCCACCCATCTCTTGATGATTGAACACAAGTTTTCAATGGGATTAAGATAAGGGGAGTTTCCAGGCGATGGACCCAAAATCTCTATGTTTTGTTCCCTGAGCCAGTTAGATATCACCTTTGCTTTATGGCAAGGTGCTCCATCATGCTGGACAAGGCATTGTTCATCACCAAACTGCTCTTGGACGGTTGTGAGAAGTTGCTCTCGGAGGACATTCTGGTACCATTCTTTATTCATGGCTGTGTTTTTGGGTAAGACTGTGAGAGAGCAGACTCCCTTGGCTGAGAAGCAACCCTACACATGAATGGTTTCAAGATGCTTTACAGTTGGCATGAGACAAGACTGGTGGTAGCGCTCACATCGTCTTCTCCGAACAAGCCATTTTCCAGATGTTCCAAACAATGGGAAAGGGGATTCATCAGAGAAAATGACTTTACCCCAGTCCTCAGCAGTCCACTCCCTGTACCTTTTGCAGAATATCAGTCTGTCCCTGATGTTTTTCCTGGAGAGAAGTGGCTTCTTTGCCGCCCTCCTTGAGACCAGGCCTTGCTCCAGGAGTCTCCGCCTCACAGTGCGTGCAGATGCACTCACACCTGCTTGCTGCCATTCCTGAGCTAGCTCTGCACTGCTGGTAGCCCGACCCCGCAGATGAAACACTTTTAAGAGAAGGTCCTGGCGCTTGCTGGTCTTTCTTGGGCGCCCTGGAGCCTTTTTTGGCAACAATGACGTTGAGATGTGTTTTGGGGGATAAAGTTCATTTTCTAGGCAAATATTGACTTTGCAATTAATTGCTGTTATGCTTATCACTCTTTTTAACATTCTGGAGTATATGTAAATTGCCGTCATAAAAACTGAAGCAGTAGACTTTGTAAATATTAACATTTGAATCATTCTCAAAACTTTTGGCCATGAATGTATGTTGTTTATGGATTTTAACATCCTGTGTTTTCAGTCTAAGAGCAAGATGCCATAGTGCTTTCTGCCCATGCAGCTGCTCAACAGTGTATTAGAACCTAGAGCAGGGGTCACCAACCTTTTTGAAACGGAGGGCTACTTCATGGGTACCGAGTCACATGAAGGGCTACCAGTTTGATACACTCTTCTGAAATAATACATTTGCTCAATAATCTTTTAGTTATACTTTATTAATAATCATTAATGATACTAATCTGTGACAACAAAATGGGAAACATATCAATATCCACCACTTTATCTCTCAGCAACTGTTAAATTTTCAGATGATCACTAACTGAGACCACTACGTTTACATAGGAGTTTTCACTTTCACTCATTTTCAATAGCCATTGACAAAACTTTTTAAGAAATCACAAACTATGTTACACCATGTTTCAAAAAGTTATCAATTATCTAATTTTAAAGAAAAATCAACACACATATTTAAAAGAAATCTTGTCAC
>CAJRST010005557.1:3210422-3222455 GCA_907169785.1 Menidia menidia | reverse complement strand
AGGACTGCTGGTGAATGATGCAGTGGTAATGCAGAATTTTTGGGAAGTCTGGGTCCCCTTTACAGTGAGCGATGAAACCCGCATGTCTGCCTATCATAGCAGGAGCCCCGTCTGTAGTCACCGCGACCAGCCTTTCCAATGGTACCCTTTTCTGCACGAAAAACTCCTTCACCGCGTTATAGATGTCAACTCCCCTTATAGATGTCTTTAAGGGCAGTAGTGTCAGGAGTTCTTCTCTTGTGGAGAAATCTTCGAACACCATCCGGACAAAAATCAATAGCTGTGCTGTACTGCTGCTGTCTAGGACTCGTCGCACTGGATGCTGAACCACCTGCACTTGGCCAGGTCCCGGTCCAGCTGATCGACCAAGTCACCAGACATAGCTGACACTCGTCTAGCCATCGTAGATGCCCCCAGTTGGACGTCGGAGAGAGTGGAGATTATATCGGTTCCATTTTTCTCGTCTTTAAGCACAGTATTAGCAATTATCATCATTGCTTCTTTCAAAACCTCTACGTCTGAAAACGCCTTCTTCTTCTTTATTAAAAAATGTGCGGCTCTAAACGAGGCTTCAGTCGCTTTCTCTGACTTTTTCGCCGGCCTCGTGAAAAAAGACTGTTGCTTACCCAAAGCTGCCTTTAACTCGCAGGCTTTTTCTGCCCGTAGTGCGCTTCCCGGTGGATAATTAGCATGGTAGCTTTTGTGGCACGAAGTGAAGTGTCTCTCAACATTGTGCCGCTTTGCCGTCGCCACAGTTGCCCCGCAAATCAGACACACGCAGGCTTCTTTAACATTTGTAAAAAAGAACTCCTCCTCCCATTCGTTGTTAAAATGATATGTTTTCTTTCGTTTTTCTGCCATGTTTTTGGGTTAAGAAACTTACTCCGCTGCGCCCACTACCTTAATCTCCACTGACACTGGTTTTGTTTTGTCACGTGCACAATACTGACCTTTGAACTAGAGAAAACTTAAACTTAATATATAATGAGCATATTTTTAAGATATTGCCATTTTAAATCAAATATATATGAATGCAAGTGTGATTAAAAAAGAATAGCAACGGAACAAAATTAAATTTTAGACGCAGCTCACTATTGAGTTGTGCTATTTTTAGAACAGGCCTGCGGGCGACTCCTTGAAAATAAAAAATAATGAATCAAGATATGATTCCTGATCTTGGCAGTACTACATGTTCCCTCAGGCCCTACGCATCACTGTGCACATAGACAAAGCCAGGAAGAGTCTTGTCATTTTCTGTCTCCGTCTCTCCACAGGTGACATTCCGTACCAGGATCTACCACTGCAACATCAACAGTCAGGGGGTGATCTGTCTGGACATCCTGAAGGACAACTGGAGTCCTGCCCTCACCATCTCCAAGGTCCTCCTGTCCATTTGCTCCCTGCTCACTGACTGCAACCCTGGTGAGAGTCACAAAACAATTATAAAATATAGACACTGCATATATTTATTTGATAAGTTAGCCATCTCTCAATTTGGCCACATATGTTACACATAATTTTGATTATTTAGATTATAGAAAAAAAGTTTAAATGTATATCCCTCTGTGAGGGACCAGACTTAACAAGGACAAAGGTGTTCCTTAAATTAGAAAAAATTCAAATTAAAATAAAAAATGGTAAACAAAAGGTCAAACTTCAATACAATATAACTTAAAGTAAATAACTCAGCTGAGGTCAACTGAACAGCAACCAAACACAAGTAAAAACTGACCTCCAGACACAGAACCAAGGCTGCTTAAATAGGGGTGGGCTGCCCTAAACTTCCCAAGTGAGGGAGGAACATAATAAGGGTACAAAAAACCTAACAAATGGAAGCAAAATCATATTTAACATAATACAAATAAGAATATATCAAAATGACAAAATAACTTGGGGCTTAGCTTAACTTAAGTTGAAGAACAACATTCCCCCTCCCTCAGTCATTGGAACAATGGTATGTTCCAAGGCTTCTACCTCAAGCTGGATTGTAATTGAGGCACTTGATAGTGTTGGCAGTAGGAGCATCCACCACACATTCCCCTCATTTGAAGGCTCGCTGGCACAGCGGGACAGGTATTGAGCAGTAGTATTCTCCCTGCCAGGGATGTAATGCAGCTCAAACTTATAGGGTTGCAATGTCAGGTACCAGCGGGTTATTCAACTATTGGTGTCCTTCATCCTCTCTAGCCATTTCAGGGCTTTGTGGTCAGTTTCCAGCACAAAATCTTCCCAGGAGGTAATAGCTAAGGGAATCCAGAGCCCATTTTATAGCCAGACATTCCTTCTTAATTGTAGAGTAACGTGTTTCTCTGGGAAAAGGTTTCCGACTGAAGGCGATGGTTGGCGGTCATTTGGGGGCCCTGAAGCAACACAGCACCAGTACCTTTATCTAAGGCATCAGTTTGTAAGACAAACTCCAGCTTGAAATCAGGGCAATGGAGCACAGGTACATGGCTTAGGGCTTGCTGATTGTCTCTGAATGCTACCTTAGCTTTTCAAGGGAAAGCATTACCTCAATTTCCCTTTTGAGTGGTTGTAGAAGTCCCTCTGGAATGCGATAGCTCATTCGTTTTGGAACTGCATCTTCTTTTGAGGCAATGTCATGCATTACATCGTTATAAACTTCTTCTGGAACACATTTGATGGACAGACAGCCCTCACCTCCAACCACTGGTCCCCTGATAGGTGATCCAAAAAAGGCTGAGAAGGTGATGAAACAGGGAAATATTGCTCCTCAATTTCTTCATCCTCTGTACTCCAGATGTAGCAAGAAGCAAGCTTCTTTTGGTCCTGGGAAACCCACTCTTTAAGCAGGTTCACATGGAAAATCAGAGTGGAGCAGCTTCGACCTGAAATCGAGACTTTGTATGTCGTGGGTCCTTAGCTTTTTTGCTAAGGGCCCCATTATCTCATAGGGCCCTTGCCACTTGGCCAGCAGCTTGCTATCCTCCGCACCTTCTGACCCAGTCTGAACCCTCTTTTCTGGGCTGCAGTGTCATACCAGGTCTTCTGTTTGCGCTGAGAGGTCTTCATGCGCTCCTGAGCCAATGTTGTCATCTACTTCAGTTTTTCCTTTATCTGGAGTACATAAGATACAATATTTAAATGATCCCGGTTAGTTTGTTTCCCCTCCTACTGTTCCTTTAGAACAGTCAGGGGTCCCCTTACTTCATGACCAACTCGAATGAGGAAAACCCAGTAGAAGCCTAAGGGAACTTCTCTGTATGCAAACAGAATATATGGAAGCCATTGGTCCCAGTCAGAGCCACTTTCATTCACAAATTTGTTTAAGTGTCTGATTAAACCTTTCAGTGAGTCCATTAGTCTGTGGATGATAAGGTGTTGTTCTCAGTCCTTTAATCACCAGCAACTGATGCACATCTTTGAAAAGTTTGGACATAAAATGGGTGCCCTGGTCAGTGAGTATTTCCTGAGGAAAGCCAACTCCTGAAAGAAAATTGTACTAAACAGAATGCAACATTCTTTGCTTTGACAACTTTCAAAGGGAACACTTCTGGATATTTAGTTGTGTATTCCAAAATTACCAGCATAAACCGGTTTCCAGCTTTACTCTTTTCCACCAGTCACACTATGTCCATGCCCAAGTGTTAAAATGGTGTACTTAGAATGGGAAAAGGTTGGAGAGGAGCTTTGTTGGGAAGTCTGGCTGATGTAATTTGACATTCTGGACAGCTCCAGTAGAGCTGCACAACACCTTTACGCATGCCAGGCCAATAGAAACAACACTTTATGCGGGCTAAGGTCTTATGCTTCCACAGATGGCTACCCCCGGGAATAAAATGACCCAGCTTCCAAATGGTTTCTCCAACCAATTTTGGAACCACAAGTTGTTTAACTGGCCCATTTTGTCTGTAGACAAAAAACTACCACTGTCCCTTCAAACTTTTCTTTCCGCTGCTGGGCTTTTGACTTCTTAACTTTTATTTTTCCTTTGGAAAATTCCACATTGTAAAATGGCAGGGTACTAAGGTCTGAAACAATTTCCGCTGACTGCTTTGCTTGAGCATGAGTTGGAGCAGCAGGATAGCTAATTGTGATCGTAGCATATATTTTGTGATATTTGATAGTTTTCTCAATATGAGTGTTTGAAGCCTCCATGGCATCTGAAAAAAGACCTCCATAGTGCCTTGATGTTTTTCTTTCTGATATTGCTGTTGCAATTTAAAGACGTGTCCCGCTGATATAATTAACACGTCTACTGTGTTCTTTTGCTCAAAAGCACCTCACCAGTAGATAATATTCCTAACCTCCAATAACTGTTTATACTGTATTGTTAAGAAGCAAAACAATGACACATTTATTTCATCAGCCTCTTATAATATCATTTACACAGAGTCTGGGCTTTCCTGCTTCATTCATTGCAGTTCAGTCAATATTCAGCTCAGGCAAACTGATTCAACGCACTTCTATAAACAGCTGACGGCACTCCCTAAAGTGATGTTGACAGTTTTGAAGCTAATTAGTGCTATTATGGCCCAGTTCACCCACAGTGCAAAGACTACCTCTGGAAGAGATGGGAATTCAATCTGCCTTTAATTAACCAATTAAACCCCATTCCAAAGCTTCTCAGCAACACATGTATATTATCTCTGATAACATGACATTTTAAACGGTGCAAGTTGTTTTGGTAAAATAATTTGTTTCAAAATGTGGGGACTGGAAGGAATGTGCCAGACTGAGAAAGGTATATAACAGACTGGAGAATTTCATGAAATTGTAGCTGTGAGCAGTTGTTTAAACAAAGAAAGGACGAAGGGGAGATACAAGATTGTGAGTAGCTATGATGATAGCTTTTGTCCTCTCTGTGGGGATTGTTCTTTGATAAACGTGGTAACTATGACTCTGTCTCTGTGGGTAAAACATTTGTGAATATTTTTTCATCTCTTCTCTGACGTACTTGGTTGCTAGTAAGATTAAATAAGATGATTTCTTTAAAATATGATAACAACAAGGAGTTTTAATAGAACCCCCCCATTAATATCCAAAAGGTAACACCTACCCCTCTAATGAAAAATTGTTCATCTACATGTATTTAGCCTCCTCAAATTGGTAGTCTCTCCTGCTGTTTAGGCGACTGTTGAAATCTCTACACACTGTTGACAATCAACTTTTTTCAAAAATTATACATTGGCATGTAACTCATTAAAGCATGGAAATTAGTTATTCATCCTCTCAGGTATGCTGTCTCGCTCTGCTAAACTCGGTGTCACAGTATCACAAGCAGAAGCCAACCGAAGGTATCGCTCTTGTTCACTGTGTCTGAGCCTCCTGCTATATCAGTATCTTAGAGTTCAGGTCCTACCAGTTGCCTCCATACTTTTTCCTCCTTAGTTCAACTGTGATAACACAGGCCTCTTCCTGACATATTCAAAGTTGAATTTACCATTTTAAGAGCATGTGGGATAAAACAAAACATTTCTAGGTTCTCATTTATAAAAGTTGCATATGCACAACATCGGGCCTAAAACTTCCGAACACCACTTTCCATGTAAAGTTTGTGATCTATGAAGAACAACTTGATGGGAAAATGCGCGGTCCCTCATGCCAAGTATGAGCCATGTGTACACTTTTTTTTAAACTTTATTGTTAGAATTAAAAACAGCTGTGTTGAATGTGAGTGTGTAGAAGGCGGAGGGGGAACCTTATTGTAAATGTTAAGGTGCAGCTGGGTTAGGAGGATTCTCCCTCTGCTCATACTTTCTGATCAGTTTGTCGGTAAAATGACATCATGGAATCGTTTATCATCAAGCCTGCGAAAATCAAAACATGACGGAAAGATCAACGTTTTTGTTGTTTTTGTGTACCACGTCTATAAAGTAAAACATAGCACATTTCTAGGTAAATGAAAAGATTTGTAGCTACCATAGCTTTTAATCATCAATGGGAGTTGATGTGCTTTACTTTTTAAGAATAATCTTTTTAAACAGATGTATTATTTATTTAATGTAATTTCCTCAACACATCATGTACAGCTGTTTGACATATTTGTTATATCCAAAATTACCGGAGGGAACAGTGTATTTCAGGGTGAGAAAGTGAGGCTGAAATAGGTTTGTTTGTAAAGGAAAAAGCTAATTCCTTCATATTAATCAGAGGGATTGGGAATTTATTCAATTTATGATTGAATGTGGGTGTGTAGAAGGCGGAGGGGGGGCCTTATTGTCAATGTTGTGGTACAGCTGGGATTTATAAAATGGACATTGTTTGCTGGTGTGCATAAGCATGGTTTTATAAATCTTGATTGATTGATCAAGATTGATTTTTTCGTGTGTGCCATTTTCGGCTTTTGGGTATAGCCACACTTTTAGTATAGAACCAACAAAATGTTAAATAAATGAGACCCTAGGCTTACATATTCCAGTTAACATAGCTCCTGTTTAATTTTGTGCAGCAACTCAACTGACTGAAACTGAAAATGCTATTGAAAATATACCTTTTTGGATAATTTGTTTAAAAATCTACTGATGCAGATTTCTCTACCTACGCTTCCTTTTTTCCATTTAATTTGTTGTAAAAATAGCTGAATTCCAGACCACACCGTCCAAAGATGACCAGAATAAACAAGCAGCAGGACACAAGCTGACATGGGTGTATGAAAGAGAAAAGCACAAAAGCTGGTTTTAGATTGAAGATTGTTTCACATGATGGACAACACTGAACAGATCACTGGTTTTAAATGGGTTCATCAAGCTCCTTTATTGTTGTGTGTGAAGAACAAAAATAAACCTACTTCGCAAAGACAGCTGCTGGTTAGCTTGTTCATTAGCTGGTTGAGGTTTGGTTTGTTTCTCATTGTCCATCTTATGTATCTATTTATCTGTACAATTTGTTGGATAAGTTGCTCAGTCATTCAACATTAATTTGTGAAAAGTGTGTGAAAGTTAAAACCCGTGTCCGTGGGTAAAGCTGTACCACCGCATCACTCCGAACACACGCCAAATTCCAACAAGATTGTCTTTGGCCCAAACTGACCTGTGTGTATTTTTGAGTTGGCTGTAATATACAGGAACTTCCAGCTTGAAACCAGAATGTTGTGATGTGAGGATCCAGTCATCTGGAAATATGGGTGTATGCTCATAAAAGCCCCCATCATTGAAACCCCAGCAGGGATTAGACCGGAGAGTTTTGTCCTGCTTGTTCAGCCAAGCTCATCGCACTGCTCTGTGATTATGGCGAGGTTCCGCACGGGAGATAGTCTGAAGACAGGCAGAGTGTATGTGAGGCAGGAGGAATTTCTTTCTTTCTTTCTCCGTCATCTCACTGAGAAATTGACCGGCAGAACAATCACATAGAGGAGCTGTTGACTGAGAGGACGTGTGCGGTGTGTCAACAGATGGACCTTCAGCCGGAGAACACCATGATCACCTTTAATTCCCCAGCAATGCATAATTTCAGTGGAAGCGTCCACCCTGATGTACGTGTTGTGGTACGAGCATAACGTCAGACCACAGACATGACCGAGCTGTCTTTGTTAGACGTACTGCAACATACTCTGTGGTTTTCACTGGTTGCACTGATTTTCTACGAGTTATCATGAGTCCAGGTTGTCAACCTGATGTCTTTGTATCTCTTCAGATTGTGATGCAATGGGCAAGCTAATTGGTTGTCAGAAAGTTCAACTGTGTGAACGTGCATCATACATATAACACATCACACTTCCCTATGTTACCAAGACACTTTCTTATTTTATGAGCTGGAACTGAGGGGGCTCCAAAATTCCCTAAACTGTAATCAAAGGGAATTTCTTTCTTTTTTTTTCATATCTGATGTGTATTAGAAATCAGATCTTCTGGTTATAAAACCTTAGAAAGGAAAACATATGGCCCCAAAGATGATGGTGTGATGGCTTTTACTGACAGTTATGTTATTATGGCCTGAGTCCAGGATTAACTGGTGAATTGAGAGACCACTTTTCCCTAAAACTGATGGCAGTAGTCACAACATTTCCATCTGAGTAATACATCCACAAACACAATATGAGTGCAGAGTGAGAGGCAATACCCCATACCATGTTTTGCATATTTATGCTCTGGGTCCAGTACATCTTATAACTGCCGACCAAGTGCACTGTATCATTAGAGGCATCTGTATTCTGGTCAAGTTTTGCTGAGAAGTAAATACATCTGGTGTGAAAAGTTGGATCAAAATCAGGATATTGAAATGCTGATGAAAACCCAATGTAAGTATTTACTCAGCTGTCATTTTCCATGGCCATAGCTGAAGAATTACTCTGATCTAATTATGAAAAATAAGTTGGTTTCCAAAACATGGCTCTCGAAGTGTCCAGAATAAAAACATTAGCCCAAAATGTTTTGGCCTGATGCCAGATGTCATGGGGAAACAGCAGTTACTGCTAAAAGTATTTAAGAAGATGTGTCCATTCAGCTTAACTGGGCAGTGAGGGTGCCCTTACCCCCCATGCTGTGACCCTTTGTGTAAATATAAATGTGACGCTGATAAATGTGTCTAATAAAAAGCTATCAAACTGTGTCATGTCCACTATATCAGAAGCTCCGTTGTCAGTTGCAGCCCATCGTCAGCATAAAAAAAATTGAATCTCCACATGTACATTATGATGTTTTCTGTTTTGTTTCAGCGGACCCTCTGGTTGGAAGCATTGCTACACAGTACTTGACCAACAGAGCCGAGCACGACAGGATAGCCAAACAGTGGACCAAACGCTACGCCACATAGAACAGCTCCAGTCCTCCAGGGGCTCCCACCCTACGCACACACGCAGAAACACACACAAACACCTCCAACCCTTTCACTCTTCTGGAATCTATGGAAGCACACCCATTTGTCCCTGTCATCCACCCTGCCCTCACCCTTTGAGATATGAACTGTTATTTGTTCCATGCTGACTTGAAAAGCTTCTTTTTATACAGAGTCTATTGGGATTGTATTTTCCAATACACTGAATGTTGATATGGTCATGAAAAGCTTTAATACTGTTATTGTTCTTGTCAATGTTGTTGTTCTAAATGCATTGTTTATAACATTGTCGCCACCTTCTTTCTCTAAATGCGTGTGTATTATTCCCATTTCATGTGATGTAAAAATGTCCATACTGAGTGAGTGCATTTAGTTAACTTTTATTGTTTTAGTTGTCTTTTTCCTGTTCCTTCTGGTCAATATTAGTGCATGGCATCAAGATATGTTCTCATGCAATGAAATCACGGTATTATTTCTCTCCCAGCAGACATGTGGCATGGAGTGAGCCAATCATCATGTATGATAATAGTGATTAGTTTGCTGTACATTTACTGCCTTGTGAGAATACATACTCATTGAATACTCAATTAAACACTGGCTGTAATGTGACAGTCTGTCTTAGTCTGCTGTTTTGATATAACTGTTAATCCAGCGTGTGTACTACAGAGAGGCTCGTCTCTCACCACTTCCTGTTATAAATGAGCTGTTGCAGGTTCACCGCAGAGTGGAATGATTAGACAGCAAATGTTGACTAATGTTTTACATGTAATTGAAGCATTTTGCTCCATCTGTTTTTCATATAAATATTCTGGTAACTTGAATTCATGTGTTTTGGCTGACGAACGCAGCACATGCATGCCTTATATTTCAGTTAGCGCTTAATACAGTTAACACAGTTATGTAACCGTGTTTTCTGCTTCCTCTGTGCTCTCAGACAAAAACAGAGTCACAGTGTTTTGTGGGTGGGATGTGTATTTTCAGTGATGTTTCTCTTCCTTGATGGAATTAATATAAGATCAAACCAAAAAAGAAAAGACAGAATTGAAAATACAAATCATTTTTCAAAATTAATAATAATCCTACTTTTAAAAAAAAGTAATTATTATTAATCTATTACATTTATTGGGCATTTTTGGGCTCATAGAGAGGTAGATAAGTAATTACCTTATTTGTATTGTTTGGCCGATTATTTTGTTGAAAGCCTGAGAATAAACCAGATAATGATTAGAGCACAAATATGGAATTTATTCAGGTTAAAGGTAATGTAGTGCAACACTGGGCTCAGACTATCTGAGGATTTCAATCAGCAAGAGCCCTGACATCTGGGTGTGATGTACATTTATCTTCTTGGGTTAGGTCTGCCCCATACAGTAGAAAGGCTGGCCATATTGCAGCAAAGTCTTATTGGCCAGTTACATCTTACATGAACAGGGCAACTCCTGATTCATGCAGATCCCAATGAAATTAGATAAATGCGTTGTTTTGATTACATGTATCTGATGCAACAGGGAAGGAATCTGTAAGTACAGTCAGAGAGGTTATATGAGTTCAGTGCAAAAGTATAAATCTTAAATGAAGACACAAAGTAAAAATGTACTGAGCAAGTTCAACTCTAAAGTGAACAAATAGAGCCCAATTATAATGGTATAAATAGTTCATGTTAGCAGAAGACTGTAGTTTTGATTTAGCATAAGATTACTATTCATTAAAGCTTTAAAGAAAGATCAGTCAAATGTTTCATTTACTATACCCATCTGAAAAATGACCATGCTAATCCAAAAATGCCCCCTGTAAACTTAATCTCAGTTTAATCTTTATAGCACCAAATCACACTAAACGTCATCTCTAGGCATTTCAAATATACAATTCAATTTAAGACAATTATAATCAAATGTTCTGTCTATCGATCCATTATCTGTACCTTCTTCCCAACAAATTTGCTGTAATCATAATCTGATCAATTTCAGGGAAAGCAATAAAAAAAAACAGCAGATGGCACCAAATCTTAATTTGAATCCAATCTGCTATCCTGAGTTTGTGAGGTGTTAGTTTAAAGAAAAACTCCCTTTTAATAAGATACTTATATATATATATACATGCTAGGCGGATTTATTAATCTTCTGTTAAATTACGTGCTCTGTTATTTCCAAACTATGTCCCTCTCACAGCCCATGAGCCAGTTTCTTATTTTTCATCTAATTAAATGCAAACCAACTTAATACTGAGAAAAAGAATTATCAAAAAAGTATATTTTCAAATAAATGTACAATGTTTGTGATCCGCATTATCTTTAGACCCTGACAGATTAAGTTAACTAAACATCACGATGTTCTAAACATTTGTCATTCAATTTTTGTCATACAGTATATACAGGAATTATAAGAATATGCTTTTTCTATGTACTTTTAAGGTCATATTTGTATTATAACACAAATGCACTGTTCCATGTGGCATGTGGGCACATCAAAAAATGAACAAGTTCATCCCTCTTCCCAAAGGCTTTTCTTAAAGGTGCAAAGAAAATCTAATTGCAATTATTGTTTTAACAACAATTTATACAGAGTTTGCCATTTTTATTTCATGCTTCTATCATCAATGTAATAAATTATAAAAGTCACATTCACATTTCCTTAGATGCAACCACAAGCTCAAAGAACGACAGCCATTTGGTTTCGAAAACTGTACATCTGCTCCCCTGTACAGCAGCATACACGTCATTAATATGTTATATGTTGCAATGAAAGCACTCAGAATGGTAAAGCTGCAGAGGATTTTAACCCACTCAAACAAGAGGTACTTTTTCAACTGTATACCTACATGTTTGAGTTGGTTGTAATGAGATGATAGAAGAAATACAAACTTGAGTAGGGCTCAGACAGCTTGACTGAACAGTTTCCGCTCCGACTATC
Source organism: Menidia menidia (assembly GCA_907169785.1). Lineage (NCBI taxonomy): Eukaryota > Metazoa > Chordata > Actinopteri > Atheriniformes > Atherinopsidae > Menidia > Menidia menidia. The sequence continues at coordinate 3,210,810 of CAJRST010005557.1, read as the reverse complement.
CCCCTGCTATCCAGGAGTGGTGTCATGTTCCTATGTTGTGTATGGACATGCTCTCTTTCATTGAGTTCTCTCCTTTTATTTCACAATATACTGACTACCGCCACTCATATATGATGCTCCGTGAATTTATCTGATGTACCGTACTCAATTTCTGAAATTCACCACAGTCATGATATGACATTCGTATACTGCATGTTGTTTAACCTCCTGATACCCAGCGTCCTCATATGAGGATATTGCATTTTTGCCTCTCTTTTACCATGATACTTCTTTTTTCCATCAACTTTGATCTCTTAGCCTTAGAGTCGATGCTTTCAGACACTACTATTTGAAATCTAAACTGGATGGATGGATGGATGGATGGATGGATGGATGGATGGATGGATGG